>JAPQNM010000864.1:0-12500 GCA_029783475.1 Metacarcinus magister | reverse complement strand
ACTAATCTGCATCCCCTTGCAGCCAGCTTAGTTTCTAGTTGTTTAAAACCACAGTCTGCCAGTACAGTGACTCCTTCCCTCAAACACTCCAGGTAGCCTGACTGGAGTAGGAGTTCCATATCACTGCATCGGCCGGGCCGGCCACATGATACAAAATCAATAAGTCCATCAGGGGTTGCAGATATGAAGTATTCCACGGTGTTCCTTTTTTTGTAAGATGACCGTGACATATTTTGTAACATGGCAGCTGAAGGCTTCTCAATTTGAATTTCAAAGCAATCGATAATGGTCTGTACACTGTGGTAGTAGGCCTTGAAAGCATGTGGAAGCCTCTTCTCTATCACCTCTAAAGGAGGCCAGCAGATCTTTCAGGCAACTTGCTACGGCTGGAATATAACGAGACAATATCCTGCTTACCCAACTCCCATCAACCCCAAACATATCTGCAATGATAATACTTGAAATTCCTGTCCGTATCCTCATCAAGATCAATGAAACAACATCCTTCTTGGTCAAAGGTTAAGCCCTCTCACGATATGATATTCTAGCACTTAAGGTACTCACAATGTCTAAGTGTTCTTTGTGTAATCCAATGTATCTCATTGGATTATTCAAAATATGTTTTCGGGTTACTAGAAGTGACAGGTTCCTTGTATCTTCCTCACTTTCATCAGTTTCGTAAGGTTCATAATTGTTGCTTGTATCCCAGTCCACATCTTCATCGTTTGAAAGGGGAACACGAGCAGAGGATGACGGGTCATTTTTTCCCCTGACCTTTACCACTTTCATTTCTGTGTTGGACGCTGCATCTACTCGGTGTGGCGTCACGTTGACCTGCACTGCCTTTGATCTAAAAGACATCCTCACCTACATTCAAATGCAAATATCAAATAGAAATTTGTATCACAAAAGAATAATGATTATTGTATTTACTATCTATTATTATCAATTCTTATTAAGCAATAACAGCAAAGGGAGAGGTAAGATTTCATTAGATAAACAAAAATTTACATAAACGATTACTTGTACTCCCACGTGCTTGATGGGAGGCTCAAAAATGTGTGTTGCATCTTCCTTACTGTAGGTGAACTTTCTGAAAAAGGAAAAAGACTTTAATGTGCATAAGTTATAGGTGCTTAAAAAAGATGGCAGTGCTTATAGGTACGGCAGCCGTACGAATAGGGGATGACAACGGGGTACGGTTGCCGTATCTGTAAGCACTTATAGGCATACTTACAGGTACGGTAGCCGTACCTGTAAGTACTCACTTATAGATACGGCACGTGCCTAGCTTTTGGCTGATAAAATATAATATGGTTACATAACCAAACTTAACCTAACCAAACCTAAACTAACATTATCTAACCTAACCTAACCTAATCGAACCATAACCTAACTTAAACCGCATCCTCATAGTGCTTGGTTATAGATATGGCACGTGCCTAACTTTTGGGTAACAAGCTTATACAACCGAGCCTAACCAAACCAAACCGTACCTAACCAAATCTAACATAACTTGAAAGATGCTTTACCAGGTAAATAATAAGGCACAGGCCGTAGGAATAGTGGATTATTCTGTTGATAACTTCTTAAGTGTTTTTAAAACTCTTTGTACGATGAAATTGTCAAATTTAATGCAAACACGGTGGGTGATGCTGGTGCATGCTGTACGAATAGGGGATGGCAACGGGGTACGGCTGCCATATCTGTAAGCACTTATAGGCACAGCTTATAAGTACGGCAGCCGTACCTGTAATTGCTCGCTTATAGATACGGCACGTGCCTAATTTTTGGGTAATGAAATACAAAAAGCTTATATAACCGAACCAATCCGTACCTAACCAAACCTAACTTTATCTAACCTAACATAACCTAATCTAACCATACCCAGCCAGCACATACACATGGGGCCCACATGGGATTTCCAATGGTAATGGTGGGATTGGTGGGCATGGGTAGGGGATGGGTAAATGCATGGTTTTCATATGGGACTCAGGTGGGTTTCCCACATTAGTAAACATTTTTCTATAGTGTTATAACAGCACGGGAAATTGTCTGAACGACCAAGAAAATAAACTTAAGAGATAAATATTAAAAAATGTACACGTGATTTGGTAGACATGATTCATGGGTACAACGTGGGATCTATGTGGGTTTCCCACACAGATATTATTTTTTTTTCATTAATACTGCAACAATGAAATATATTGTCAGAACTATTGTAAAATTATCTTGGAGGCATGCAATTCCTTTAAGATTTATATGTTGTCTGGCGGATGAATATGGGTGCAACATAGGACCCATGTGGGCTTCCCACAATGGTATATTACAACTGAAATGGTTGTACGAGTGCTTAATTGTTTGTATAGGCAAGAGAAACAGGCACTTGGTGCAGACTGTAAATGAGTCATCGCTCAATATAGCCTGTTTATCATTCTACACTCCATTACAACACCACCTACTGTACCCTGGCCTCCATGTTCCTAATCCTCACACATTCATCACCCTGTAATACCATCAAACACCATACATTAACTCACTAATATCAAATTCAAACTTAGTATGTAGACCAAGAAAAAAAATAAGAATTCAAATCTCCCGCAATATCTCGTGGTTAGAAAGACGTGCCATGATTGATTGCGAAGTAAATAGTGTCCTTAGCGGTGATTGGTTGTGCTGGGAGGGAGGTATAATCTGGCTTGTGATTGGCTGGCGGGATTTAAAAGCAGCCTTCAACCCGTGGATGGATGTCCAGGCCGGAGGAAGACGTAGACGTTCCTATATAACAACTTTTTTCAATGAAGGTAAGTGTTTCCCGCCATTCCAAGTGCATTAAAGTGTGCATTAATACTTTATCTATTAGTGAGGGAAGCGGGGAGGAGGTGAATAAGGGGGAATGTGATGAAATGAGGTGACATGTGTGAGGTAGACTGTTTTATAATAAGTACTCCTTGCATAGCATTATGTTCTGCTGAAGCTCAGAGGGTATTTTTGGAAGTTGAATGTGGTGAGGTAGTGGATGGGAAAGGGAGTGAGACATCAATGAAAGGTTTTGCTACAAGGGCTTCAAAGTCAGAGATGATCTGACTAGGGGAAGAAGAAGGGGAAGAGAAGTGGGATCAGTAGACAGTTTAGGAGGGAAAACACAGGATGAAAGCTTGGTGTTTTGAGTACAAATACGACATGGGAGGGAGGCAAGGTTTGAAGTTGAAGGAGTAGAAGTTGGGGTGTCAGAATTTAGTACAGAAAAATTATTAATCACTGGTGGATGAGAGAAGTGGAAGGGGAAGAGGCAAGGGAGGGGGATGAAGGGAAGATAATAACAGTGGAAAAGATAATTGAGCCAGATGAAAAAGCAAGAGAAGTGGGAGAGGAAGAGGTATGAGTGAACCTGTTGGAAGCCTCTGAAACGGGCTTCATGTTTAGCTTCTCTGAGTATAAAGCCCAGATTTACAGCGGAGGACAGCAACCTCCGATTCCAATGTGTAGACGGACCAATTTTGGAAGACATTATGCTCATGAGTGGAGTTTGCAAAACTGCACTTTATTGAGGGGGTTTGTATGGATATAGCCAGGTGAAGAACAGAAAGGGCAACGTACGGTGGATCTACAGTATTTTGCTTGATGTTCGACTCCTTAACAGTTTTAGCACTGACGGGGAGGGGGAAGGGGGAGGAATGTACAGTTTAACCTTACAGAAGGCCCCACCTATGAATATACAGTCTGGAAGATCTTGACCTTTGAATGTAGTTTTTGCAATATTTGTTTGGTACTTGCGACTGCCCCGATGGTTAACGGTAAAGCAGGACACATGAGCATTATCAAGCTCATCTGAAATCAGTTCAAAGAGATCAGAAGAACAATTGAGCCAATTGTTGCCCACTGGACAGATTTCATGGGGTATGGATACGGTACCATTATCAGTGTTCAGCTGGTTATCAGGGGATACTGGAAAAGATTTCCCATCAAGGTCTTTGAGAATAAGCTTGGGATTGCGAGTCAACAATGACTAGGCGAGATCTGTCAGTCCGTGTGAGGAACATTACCCTTCCCACCTGTCTTTGGACGTATTTTTGAAATTGGAAAGTGTTTTCTGAGTAGAAAGCATGCACAGTGATATGGAAGTATACGTTCTATCGACGAAGACCAAAGAGGATGGTTACAGGAAGGTGATTAGTGGTAATGGATGGGTGCGGGCGAGGATGAGAGGAGGAGGGGTCAGTCTGGGTTATAGAAGAGAGAGAGAGGTCAGAGTAAAGGATTGATGAGTGATTTATAATAGTAGAAGAAAGAATTAGTGCTTGTGTTGGTGTTAGAGAAGCAGGTAAAAGAGAAGATGGAATAACCGAGGGAGTTGACAGGTGGGCGACTAAGGGATTTTCCAGATCCAAGGTCGGAGGTGTTTCCTTGTCAAAGCCAGGGAAGTATGGGTGCATCCTCCAATGTACTTGTTGATTTCAAATTTTCATTACTGGATATGGTCTGCTCCCCATAACGACTATGGGGAGTAGGGGCAATAAAAGAGGGAGGGTATACCGTGCCCATGGCACTCGTAGCTCGTAACTCGTATTTAGCCTCTCATCCCCTTAGCACGGCCCTCCTACTTTAGGAAAAGAAGAAATAAAGCTAACAAGAGAAGAAAAAAAAAGGCCAAGCAAAAATTGGTTACACCAGAGACTGAAGTCCGAGGCATCACAGCTTCGAACCAGAATCTCTGGTCCTGAAGCCCCTCCACAACGGCAATGGGCTTGGAAACGGAGGATAATCCTTGCAAGTGACCCTATGACACACCTGCCCTTTACAGCCTTCTCTCTTTTTTCTCCTTCCATCCCTCCATGCTTGCATAGCACTGTTCCCAATTACTTAAATTCTTTTACTTCCTCCATTTTCTCTTCTCCTAGAACTATCTCACACCTTCCTACTGCAGGCACATTCACTTTATAAGGTGTTAAAATCAACCACCTCTACTTCCCTTCTTTCATAGACCATCACCTTACTTTCTTCCCAGTATTTACCTTCAGAATTGTTCTCGTACATACTCTATAAAATTCATTCACTAATCTCTGAAGTTCCATTTCAGTCTGCAAACAACACAGTGCCATCTGCATTAGTCTTGCACCTAGATTCTTCACTTAACCTTTCATCTATCTCATACACCCATCCATAAAAATATCAAACAGCCATGGTGACATCACACATCCTTGTCTCAACCGGACTCTATCCACCCTCACACACGCAATTGCCTCTCTATAAAATGCCTTTACTCCTGCCAATAACTCTTCCAACACCATAAATTTTCAAAGCATTCCAAAGAGCTTCTATATTAACTCTACCACATGCCTTTTCTAGATCCATTAAGGCTGCATATAGTTTTTCAACCTTCTTTAATCAAGTACTCTTCTACCATCAATCTAATTGCAAATATCTGGATCTACAAATCATCTTCCCTTTCTATAAGCCCTCCATGCTTCTCGCTAACATTCCTTATAGTTATTTCCATCAATCTTTCCATCAGGACTCGTACACTTTTCCCGGCACACTAAACAATCATTTCTCTCTATCAATACTATACTCATATTTACCACCTTTTCATTTATGCAAGTGCATGATTATTGATTGCTACCATTCATTTGGTACTTCTCTGTCTCCATGCAAGGCATTCACCACTGTTTCTCCTCCATATTTTTTGCATTTGTGTAGTTATTCTATCCATGCCTGCAGCTTTGCCACCCTTAAGTTTGTCCTTTGCTTTCTTTATTTAATTTATGTGAATTCCTTTCTGCACACACACGCTTCCATACCCATGTTCGATAATATTGCTTCCTTTTCTGTTATCTCATTCATTAAACGTTCAAAATTACTCTTCCATACTTCTTTCATCTCCTCTTTACCACTTATACAAATTCAATCCTCTCTCTTAATTTTTACATTGACACGCACCACTCCTCTCTCTTTCTTCTTCCTTCTAAACTTTTTTTTATCTGCACTAATCTTCTCACTCAGCTTTATACCAAACTCTTCATCTACCTTTCTATTCCAAGACTTGTACTCAGTTCTCCTTCTCACTCTTATCTCCTCTATCACATTTCTTTGCATAATTTTCTTATATGCTCTCCTTTTCTATACCCTCGTATATATTATCTGTTCACCATGCATTTACCTTCCTCTGAACAATCAGAGGTCTATACCCAAACACCTCTATTGCTACTGCGTCTCCAACTGTCAACTTAGCTCTTGAATCCCCATAATGACCAGCTCTCTTCTCCTGTTTCCCTGACCCCTTCATGTATATAGACAGTTTGACTGAGTGATTCCCCGTGTCCTCTCTTCCCGGTTCCCTTAGTGTCTCATTTACACAAGAGAGCAGCTGCAGCCTGCCCTCTAAAGACAACTTCTTCTACTACCTACATAACATTACTACACCTTAAACTTTTACACTCTCTTCAAATCAAAATTTAAAAATGGCTTCACCACACCCAGCCTCGGAGTCCCCATCTGGGGAGGGGACCACAAATGTCCCCAGGTCGGACTGCCCCTCTGCTGACGACCTCGAGTGTCTTGACACTTCCTCTAATACTTTTACTCTCGATTTCTGCAACATTCGTGGCCTTAGATCTAATTTCCAATCTGTGGAACACCATCTCTCCTCCACTAAACCTCATCTTCTCTTCCTAACTGAAACACAGTTGTCTATGACTACTGACAGCAGCCCCTTCTCTGTTCCCTCCTACTTTCTCTATCCTCATTTTCAATCCAATGCTGGCTGTTGCGCATATGTGCGTAACGACATTACTTGCTCTCGTGCCCACAATCTTGAATCTTCAGAATTTTCTACCATCTGGCTAAGACTTCAATGTCACTCTCTAACTAAATTCATCTGTGCTGTATATCTCTCACCTAATTCCTCTGACTATGTAAAATTCTTTGACTATTTGACTTCCAAGGTGGAGCACATCCTATCTCACTTTCCTTATGCTGAGATCTCCATTTTAGGGGATTTCAATGTTCACCACCAGCTTTGGCTTTCATCTTCTTTCACTGACCGACCTGGTGAACACCCCTTCAACTTTGCTATCCTTCATGACCTAGAGCAGCTAGTGCAATTCCCTACCCGTATCCCTGACCGCCTTGGAGACACGCCCAACATTCTTGATCTTTTCCTAACTTCCAACCCTTCAGCTTACTCTGTTAAACTTTCCTCTCCGTTGGGCTCCTCCGATCACAATCTTATTTCTGTTACCTGTCCTATCACTCCAGTGCAGCCTCAGGACCCGCCTAAGCAGAGGTGCTTCTGGCATTTCAACTCTGCTAAGTGGGAAGACCTGAGGCAGTACTATTCTGATTTTCCTTGGGATGATTATTGCTACCATGTCAGAGATCCTTCTCTGTGTGCCGAGCGCATAACAGAGGTGATTATCTCTGGCATGGAGCTATACATTCCTCATACTTTCTCTAATACTAAAGCTAAAAAGCCCTGGTTTAACTCTGCTTGTTCTCGTGCTGTCAATGATAGAGAGGCGGCTCACAAACGGTACCGTAGCCATCCATCTGCTGAAACTCATGCCCTATATATTTCTGCCCGTAATCATGCCAAATCTATTCTCCAACTTACTAAAAACTCTTTCATCAATAGAAAATGTCAAAATCTTTCCAACTCTAACTCTTCTCGTGATTTCTGGCATCTAGCCAATAATATCTCTAACAATTTTACTTCTTCATCTTTCCCTCCTTTAATTCAACCAGATGGCCCCACAGCTGTCTCTTCTTTCTCTAAAGCTGAACTCTTCGCTCAAACCTTTGCTACCAACTCTACTTTGGATGATACTGGGCATATTCCTCCTACTCCTCCACCCTCTGACTACTTCATCCCTAAAATTAAAATTCTTTATTATGACGTTTTCCAGGCCCTCTCTGGCCTTGATTCTCGGAAGGCTTACGGTCCGGATGGAGTCCCTCCTGTTGTTCTCAAAAACTGTGCTTCCGAACTCGCTCACTGCCTGGTCAAACTCTTTCGTCTGTGTCTCTCTACTTCTACCTATCCTTCTTGCTGGAAGTTTGCTCACATTCAACCTGTCCCTAAAAAAGGTGACCGCTCCAATCCTTCTAACTACCACCCTATAGCTTTGATTTCCTGCCTTTCTAAAGCCTTTGAATCTGTCCTTAACAAGAAGATAATGAGGCATCTATCAGCTCACAACCTTCTCTCTGATTGCCAGTATGGTTTCCGTAAAGGCTGATCTACTGGTGATCTTCTTGCTTTCCTAAGTGAATCTTGGTCATCCTCTTTTAGGGACTTCGGTGAAACCTTTGCTGTCGGCCTTGACATATCGAAAGCCTTCGATAGAGTCTGGCATAAATCTTTAATTTCTAAACTACCCTTCTACGGATTCTATCCTTCTCTCTGTACCTTCGTCTCTAGTTTCCTTTCCGACCGGTCTATTGCTGCTGTAGTGGACGGTCATTGTTCTTCTCCTAAAACTATCAACAGTGGTGTTCCTCAGGGTTCTGTCCTATCACCCACTCTCTTTCTATTATTCATCAATGATCTCCTAAATCTGACTCAATGCCCTATCCACTCCTATGCTGATGACACCACCTTGCATTTTTCAACGTCGTACAACAGACGCCCAACCCAACAAGAATTAAATGACTCAAGGCGAGATGCTATAGGACGCTTAACTTCTGATCTTTCACTTGTTTCTGATTGGGGCAGAGCAAACCTAGTTTTGTTCAATGCCTCAAAAACTCAATTTCTACAACTATCTACTCGACATAACCTTCCAGATAACTATCCCCTCTTCTTCAATGACACTCAACTTCCCCTCTCCACCACATTAAACACACTCGGTCTATCCTTTGCTAAAAATCTAAACTGGCAATTTCATATCTCTACTCTTGCTAAATCAGCTTCCAAGAAGTTAGGTGTCCTATGGCGTCTGCGTCCATTTTTCTCTCCCTCTCAGCTGCTTGCTCTGTACAGGGGCCTTATCCGCCCATGTATGGAGTATGGCTCACATGTCTGGGGGGGCTCAACTCACACAGCTCTTTTAAACAGGGTGGAGTCTAAAGCTTTTCGTCTCATCAACTCTCCTCTAACTGACTTTCTTGATTCTTTAAGTCACCGCCGCAATGTTGCATCTTTATCTATCTTTTACCGCTATTTTCATGCTGACTGCTCTTCTGAACTTGCTAACTGCATGCCTCCCCCCCTCCCGCGGCCTCGCTGCACAAGACTTTCTACTTCTTCTCATCCTTATTTTGTCCATCTTCCTAATGCAAGAGTTAACCAGTATCTTCACTCTTTCATCCCTTACACTGGTAAACTCTGGAACTCTCTTCCTTTGTCTGTTTTTCCACCTGCCTATGACTTGAACTCTTTCAAGAGAGGAGTGTCAAGACACCTCTAATGTTAACTGGATCTCCACCCCTTCATTCTATTCTCCTACTGTCCTCTTTACAGGGTCTGGCGACAAGCGGGATTTTTTTTTACTTATTTGTTTTCCCTTAGCTATTGCCCTTTTAATGTAAAAAAAAATAAATAAATAAAAATATATATATATATATATATATATATATATATATATATATATATATATATATATATATATATATATGTGTGTATGTGTGTGTATTCAATATTTTTTTTATACGGGTTTAGAATGCGCGAAATTGGAATAAAACGTGCCATCAATAATGTTTTTAAAAAATTCCAATTACAAGAATGGCGCGTGAAAAAACGTACCTGTGTGTGATCATCTTGAAGTACGCCTGGCTGTTGTTGTGTGTGTGTGTGGTGGGTCCCGCTCTGCTAATTTATCTACCTGCCGCCAATAAAAACATTTGCCAACGTCCTAGAAGCATTCAACGGTTCATGAATACCGTAAGAACATACTGGTAGAGTTTAAGCAGTTGTATGGTTTGGGACTTAGTTTATTTTTGCCTGTCAAATATGAGCTTCCAGGCTAACCCACTACGTGACCAATTTTTCCTGGCTCGCGCATGCGCACTAAACTTGTGACCTCATAGCGTTGCCAAGGTAACCGGGACGCCTCCCTAGCACACACACATACGAGCCAAGACCTACATATGGCCTATTAGAAACATTGAAGAATTGTGAAGATTGAGAGAAGCAGTATTATAAGACAAGGAGCGATATATTTCACAACATGTCTGAGCCCTCAACACAGTTCCTGACTAGGGAACATTTAAACAAATTAAACAAGCCTGACCTACAAAAGAGATGCCAGAATCTTGGACTATCGAAAATATGGGTGACTAAAGATAAACTAATCAACATGATTATTGACAACTCAAGCACAGTCAAACAACATACAGTCTACTCCAGAGGTGAACTCATCCATCAACTGCATATCCCAGTATCAATCTGTCTTTCAACAAAACGATGCTGCATCTCTCGAGATGAATGTGGACACTGTCCCTATCACCCATCAGACTGACGCAGCTGACCACGTCACCAATCAGCCAGAAACAGCTGCCCCTGTCAACTGTCAGCTAGACGCAGCTGACCACGTCACCCATCAGCCACATGCAGCTGTAACTATCATCCATCAGACTGACGCAGATGACCACGTCATTAATCAGCCAGAAACAGCTGCCCCTGTCAACTGTCAGCTAGACGCAGCTGACCACGTCACCCATCAGCCACATGCATCTGTCCCTACATCCATCCGATTGACGCAGCTGACCACGTCACCCATCAGTCAGACGCAGCTGGTCATATCACCCGTCAGTCAGACGCAGGTGGCTATGTCACCCATCAACCAGTTGCAGCTGGCCCTGTCACCTCTCAGCTTGATGTAGTTGCCCACGTCACAAGACCCAGCTGCTCATGTCATCCATCAGCCAGATGCAGCTGATCCCGTCACCCACCAGCCAGACCCAACTGTTCATGTCACCCGTCAGCCAGATGCAGCTGGCCTTGTCACCCATCAACTGGAAGCAGCTGCCCCTGCTATTTGTCAGCCAGATGCAGCTGCCCATATCACCTATCAGCCAGACACAGCTGTCTCTGTCACCCGTCAACCAGATACAGTTTATAACATAGAAAAAATCATGAATAACTTAATAATTAAGGATAAGGAAATAGATCTCTTAAATACTGAAATGAAGACAGCTTATACTTTAATTGATCTCCTAATGAAACGTGTTGACGACCTTGAAAAGAAGGAAAATAAACTAGAGGCAGTGAACATAAACCCAAACATACAGGAACAAACTAGGCAAACTATAAATAAATGTCTCTTGCTTGGTGACTCCAATCTCCGAAGAGTTAGGCAATCTGACTTAGGTGCAAACTGCTCTGTAAAGACAATTCCTGAAGCCAATATCAACCTGTTAAAGAGTTGGGTACGTGAACAAATGCATACAATTCCACAAGAATGTATTATATACTGTGGTTTATATGATATTTCTGAAGGCATGTCACCAGAAAATATTCTAAATAGTCTTGGCTCCTTAATCAATGATCTTAGAGCAAAGAATAGCAAAATGGAAATTTACATATGCCAAGTATCCCCAGTACCCTCCCCCCCAGAAATACAATGTAAAATATTTGAATACAATGATCACTTAATGAAATGGGGTGAATTGAATGGAGTAAATATTATCAACACCACACTATGTCACACAATTGGAACTGGAGAGGTTGATGACCTTTGTTTCGATAAAGATAATAAAATATACTATATATTAAGCAGATTAGGAGTGACCAGGCTACTCAGTACTCTAGACAGAAATAGCCAAGGATTCCAAGTATGTAAAGACTGGGGGAATATAAAAAGACAAATCAATATTATGTTTTATAATAAAACCAAAGACACAATACATAAGCCACAGTCTCAAGGGAATACAATTCAGCCCGCTACAACACCTGCTCAGTACCAGAATGTGCCTAAGCAAAGACCCTATTCACCCCAGGCCCAAGAAGTTCAATTTCACGCCCACACTAAAACTTATCCCACACACCTTCTCACTAAGTCAACATCTCACACTCCTAACATCTGGCATACACCCCAAACTAACCCCATTCCACTACTAGCACCACCTCATCGCATCCCCAGTGAACAGGCAAACATACCAAAACCATAAAGTAAGAGGTGTTGCTGGCCAGAACAGGACCCCTTATCACATCAGAGACAATAGAAGCATCAGACAGACTTTCTATCCACACACACCACAACACCGACCTTACCTCCCTAACAACACTAATTCCCATCCACACACACCACAGTACAGACCTTACCTCCCTAAGAACAATTATTCCCATCCACACACACCACAATACAGGCATTACATCCATAACAACACCGATTACCATCTGCACTCACCACAACACAGACCTTACCTTCCTAACAACACTGATTCCTATCCACAAGCACCACAACACAGACCCTACCTCCCTAACAACACTAATTTTAGAGAGGAACCCTATGCATCCTTATGTGGTGCCGGGGGGGGGCCAGGTTTCTCTTTCTTTTCTC
>JAPQNM010000860.1:0-22745 GCA_029783475.1 Metacarcinus magister | reverse complement strand
CAGGAAGAGATGGTATTATTTACATCTCACCAGAACGCTCTAGAGAATTCAGGGTTATTTTTGTATTACCTGGTGCATTCTGAGAAGGTTTTCTACATTATATTCCGTCGCAAATCTTAGTTGGTGAGATATTCAATGTTTATATGAGACCTCTGCGAAAAATAAAGTTTAGTTTGGTTGAACAAGGTTCTGTTATTGTCAACGTAGATTAAGGTTTGGTTGATTAGATTAGGTTAGGTAGGTTAATTTAGAAGCTATCAAATGTTCTTATAACCAAAAGTAGGGAGTTGGACCAGGTGCAGATGCCATATTATTTTGTAACACAACGCAATTATGGTGAAGATGTAACATTTTACCGAGAGATATTTATTGGAAAGATGGAGAGTGAATGTTAGTAGGTAGATGGAGTACCAATGAGGCTGAGTGTGTTGAGTGAAGAGTAGCGTCTGTAGTTGTGTGTGAAATGAAGATACATAACTTCATGTACAGGGATGATAGGTGGTAATAGTAGTGTAGCTACTGTGTGCAGGCCATATGGCTCTTGCAGTCTCCTTATGTTCTTAGGAAAAAATTCTTGGAGTGACCCTGTGAGTAAGAATGAGCGAATGAGAGGCACGGGGACTTTTCAGTGAGGGGGGACTCAGATGTGATGGTGATAGAGATCAAGATTGAAATGTTCGTTTTGCCCTACTTTCATTACTTTCTGCAGGTGTCTGTGGAAGAACAATGCCCTGAGGCTACACTATACTGAGGCTTACTTCTACTAGAGATGGATAGCACTTCCAGTGACAGGTAAGTGTTTCTGAGCACATTAAGCTTTTACAGACATTATAATAACGTAGCACATGCAGGTGGTGAGTAGTGCTTCTTAGGTTGAAGTTACTACAGAATAGAGCATCCTCTTTGCATAGATAAAGACAACTAAGGAATGTAAAAAGCATTAACTTTTTGTTTTCAACAAAGGAACATGTCTATAATTATCTGTTTACTGTAGCTTTGCTGTTTTTTGTATGATGGGTTTTACATGGATTACCTACTGTAAATACCATTAATTGTTTTTTTTCCTCCGAATCAAGTACCATAGAAAGTTTCCGACTTGCATGAGCTAATTTGTTCACTTTCTCCTAGGGGCTACCCTAGGCTTTCATAGGGGCAGAAGTGAGTCATAAAGCAATTTACTGATATAGGTAGTTATAGGTGGAGAAAGCAAACATTTTGAATTGTGGTCTTCCTCTTAGTTGGAGGATAGTGGCACTCATACTCACCCTGTAAGGCCTCGTTCACACTTAGCCGACTTTTGATCCCGAAGCGGTTACGATGGTGTTTGCCTGGCCATCGGGAAAAAAGTTGGAACACTAAGGGGCATGTCGCGGGCATCAGGGAGTCTCGGGGCACTCTCTCCGGCGGGCCCCTAAAAATTAAGGAGCTCTTAATTTTCTTGGGGACATGTCGTGGCCGGTGGAAGAAGTCGGGGAGGAACGTGGCACCATCGATGGCTTTGCAACGCCTTTCATTGACGTTCGTACAAGGTACCAGTGCATTAGCAAGACAATGAGACACAATGACCCGAGAAAAACCGTTACATATGTTGTACGAGAAACGCCACGACAATGTACGAGAGTTGTACGTAGGTTCCACGACCACGTACGCAGGCTTTACGTTCAGGACCAGTTAGCCAACATAGCCTGACATTAACATTTCAAAAGCGGTATGTGCCACATATGAAGGCGACAGTTGTACGTACCATCACATACGTTCTACGTAAGTGCCCGTAACCGTTCCGATAGTGAGTGGAACGCACCAAGTAGCCCTTCAAAATCCGCACTAGGGACTCGCGATGTTGAAACGCCGCTCGCAATATGGAGCGATGCCACTACGATCATCAGCTGGCTGTCTTGGCGGGTGCGTATGGATGTGGACAGGATACATGTACCCACATGAGGTGTTCGGCCGACAAGAAAAAAATCAACTTACGAACCCAGCACGAACTTCGTGGTCTTGTGTTGGGCTTGGGTTCAGTTGTATAGTCGTAGGTAAGTGACAGTGTCAGTTAGTTTAGAGGAAATGTGGTGGTGCTTGCGTGGCATCTCATTCAACACTAAACATCTTCAGATTGCAAAAATCTCAACTGCAAATTCATATTTATCTTGGTAAATCAGCTTCTATGCATTAGGGTAGGTATAGTGTGTTACCTTCAAGAAAGGAATACAATCTATGTACAATTCTAGAATGTAAACTTTGTATATCCATATCTAAATTACAATAATTTATCATTTATAATAGATATTTAGTTCTATATTATAATACTATATACGTGTATAATATATATATAGAATATATATTATATTATCTATATATATATATTTGATATATATATATATATATTTAGGATAAATTATTGTAGTTGTCGGATATACAAAGTTACATTCTAGAATGTCGTTACTAGGGGAGCGGGGCATGGTAGCGGTTCGAGCCACAGCAGGGTCCCGCGTTCGAGCCGCACGTGCGGCACTTTTCTTCGATACTACTATCGAGTGGCTACGATCACCCACATGCTGCATGAAACTATACCGCCGGGACTGCAACGTTATATGCGCGAGGAGCTCCGCTGGCAGCAGGAGCTATCAATAAGAAAAAGGTGCACTTAAAAAATATCTATCCGCACTACTAACGGGTGGAGGCCAACCATCTAAGGTCTCCTGAAGCCTACTGGCGGCACGGGTTAAGATAAAAGCTAGGTAAGAAATTCTCAATATATATATGTATTATCCTTACAGTTAAATCCACCCTTAGATTATATTTCAGGACCACAATGGGAAATAAGTGTATGGACTTTCTTGTGTCATCCTGGGAAGTGATCTTTGTACTGCAATTGGCTGTGATCAGTGTATGATGTATATCTTACAAATAAAACAATCAATTAATCAATGTATGTATGATGTATATCTTACAAATAAAACAATCAATTAATCAATCAATCATCGAATTTTTCTCTTCAAGGCTTACTACCCCAAGCCATATTGTCTGTTAGCAGTATGGTCTTCAAGATAAGATTATCAAAACCTCTCCCGAATAGTTAGCCATTCTTTTGGCCAGGCTACACTGGCAATTGCAGGACATCAAACTCGGTGCACAGAACAGTGTGGCCCTAATGATTCGGGATACTGGTCTGGGAAGCAGCGGTGGACCACCACAACTGTGAAGCACAGACTTTTAAACACGATATCAAGTAAACCAAGTATTGGGGTATTTTATGATTTTGTTTTCTTTTCTCTGAGCCTCACCATCTTAGTAGAATTATTACCAGTGTATTGTAATATCATAGTTATTATATGCTTTTCAGTTCTGCACATCAGTAGAGGGCAGGAGATGTATTTTCAATTGCTTTGCAAAATGAAAAATGAAAACTTATAACGATCTCCAAACTGGCAATTTTGCTGTTAGGCTTCCAAAAAACCAACGGAAAGTGATCAAAAACAGCTTCCTTGTACACTGGGATTCCATAGTAAGTTCATCTGTTTAATGTTATCCTCTTCATGATTTGCCATCACTTATAAAAGTATGTAGATTATGTAAAAAATATGTATGTAAAAGTATTTAAAAGTATGTTATACTACATTGTTGCTGTTGTCACAGCTGTGCTCGAGTGACTTAAATAGCTAAATCTGCCAAACAGAACTGAGTCAAGAAATGTTGTGGAACATTTCCGAAGGACATGAGAAAAATAAACCCAGCTACTTTTTAATATCTTTGTCAAGCAGGACTTGCTATCTTTGAGCTGCTATAAGAAACAACATATCATTGATAACATTATGAGAAACAAAGACTAGAGAATGAAAAATGTAGCCGAGGTAGTGTTGACAGTACAGCCTACTTGCCAAGATAAATACTTATCATGACAATTTGTAATTGAGTAGTCATCATATTCAGTTTGGTGTATTTACCAACGCTATATCCAAAGATACTTATTACTGCAATGTAAATTCCACACTCAGTAAAAGTTTTTAATGGGTTTGTGGCGGCTACACTCAACAAGCTGTCGTACTACAGGTTTATTGATTCAATATAGTACGTTTCTTTTTTCACTTTTTGGTGTTTTTTACAACACCTCCACAAAAGACACTAAATATGATCTTACTTTCAGAGAGCAAGTTCTGGTACTATGTTGGCTCCGTAGAGACGGCGAAAGAAAAAAGAGATCATCAGAAGTCCAGATGAACGGACTCGATATTCTCCACTGTAGCGCATGACAGTGGCATTGGAGGGCACAGTGGATGCGTCGGGCACCTATGAGAAAATATCCAACACTAGTTTGGCGAGGAGATGACGAGGATTACAAGCGATTATGTATGTATCATTTTGTATGTAGTGTTTGACGTGACATTAACACTATTGCGTCACATGTAGCTATCTATCTATATTCTTGATGCCTCGCTCTCGGGACGCCTCCTAACAAGGGGTGCGCACGACGCAGAGGAGTCTCATCTCTCTCTATCCAATGCACGTTGCTCTTGCTCAGTTGCAGTCACCAATCACCCTCCTTCCAGCCACCTTTTTCACTCAGGTACTCTGCTACCCATTCTTCCATCTTCAGGTGGCTTTCCTCTCCTCTAGTCACCCACTTCACTCACATAAACTTTCCTCACGAACTCTCACTTTCATCCTATCTACATGGCCAAACCACCACTCACACAGCTTTTTAAAATAAGGTAGAGTCAAAGCTCTCGTTTATCAACTCCCATCTCTTGAGCGAGTCACATAATGTTGCTTCTCTCATATCTTTATATTATTTTCATGCTGAGCTGCTCTGAAACTTGCTAGTTGCATGCCTCTTTCATGGATCACTGTATGCACAAGACTTTAGTACCACGCCTTTTGTCCACTCCCAATGCAAGAGTCACAGAATTCCTTTATTCTTTCATCACTTTTACTGATAAACTCGACTCCCTCCCAAATTCAGCTTTTCCATCTCTCCAACTTGAATCCTTTAGAGAGGGAGTATCAAGAGACACTCTCCCCCTAAACGGACCCATCTTTTGGAGATCTCTGAAAGCCCTGAGCAGGTGGCATCATGAAGTGGGCTTTTTCTCGGGCTTGGCTACTCTTTATGCTGAAACACGTACTCACGCAATAGTACATAAAGTAAGATAGCATAAACGTAAGCTAAATAAGAAAGAGTGGTAGTGTACCAAATTGATGAACTCAGGGGCCTGAGTTCAAGTCCCACCAGGGCCTGGCTCTTTGTCTGGGATCATCTGAGTAGCCGCAAACACACTCCACAGGCTGGATAAAGCTGTCTTCAACAAGCAAGCGCGCATCGAAGGCAGACTATCATAACGACGGCATGAGCCTGGACACATGTTTAAGGGCACCACTGTAAATCTTGCTCTGTGCACATAGGTGGAGTCTGACCCATACCAGATTCCAGACTCCATGAAAAAGAAGAGCCAACACCCAAGCCTCTAGAAGGAACAACTGCAGGTGTGCCACAGGCAAACACATAGATTAGAAAGTCCAAATAAAGAAATGACATCTCTTGATAGATCAGCTTTAATTTTCTGAGCACTACAATGTCTTTTATATGATAGGTAGTACAGTTTATTTTAGCCACTATGACCAACTTCTTTAGCAGTATTGCCTTGTATACTCATAGTTGTCTTTACCAATGTTTAGTTAGGCTTTGTTGATGTATTACTTTCTTAGGAAGTTAGGGGAATTACTTCTACAAACTTCTTCACAACACAGTTGTTTCCTATAGGTTGCAGCGTTTGTGACGGATGTCAAAGGTTTAACTCCCTCTTAAGACCATGGTACTGAATGAAGCTATTAAGTCAGTCACCATTGAATGGTAGGGAATGGATCCTAATCAGGTAAGGAGTAAGATATGATTTTTTGGGGTGCAGTTTTTCGTCCTCTTGTTAATGAATTACATTTTTAATGTGTATAGCTCTGCTTAAGGTGCTATAATCCAAATTGATGTACTTCATGGATTATATATTACACCCACACTTTTCTTTTAGTATAGGACATATCTATCCCTTCTGCACAGCACTCAGAATACATGTAGCTTGTCTGTAAATGACCATCCATAACCTCTCACAGTGGTGCACTCCATCGTAGCAACATCAAAAAGTAAGGTAGATGACAGCTTGGGGATGCCACACAAAGGGTGGTCATGATGCTGTGGTTGGACAAGCAACCTCAACACAAACAATTTACAACAGACATATGAAACATATTACGGAGGGCCATAATCTAACACTGTAGTATTATTTACCTTAGTACCCTTAAAAAGCACACTGAACTGGATTCAATGGTGAAACAAACAAAAAAAACTGTTATACATTATAGTGATGAAGTGTGCAAATATGCAAGTAGACACATACTTAATTTCACAATCCATGCTACCCTGTTGTGAATATTGCAGTCAATGATTGCGAATGCGTGGAGGCATGTGTGAGCCAAGTTTTGTCTTGATCAGACATCTAACACCTTTATGCTATATTATTGGCTCTTTTGCAATCGTACCTTCACAGCTGCATGGTTCTTAGTTGAATTTGTTCACACAATTTTGGGTCTGATTTGACAGGTCATGGTAAAAATTCGATTTCATTTTCACGCCTTAGAGTCAGGCTCAGCAGTGATGTGCCGACTTCCGCAAAGATGAGATCTTTCACACTCACAAGAATCAAAAATGGAACAACACCACAATCCTGGTTTTTGACAAGAACACTTGTATATGAGAAGGCAAAAGCCTATGTCTCGCAAGTACCTTCTCCGCCTCTGTGCACATCCTAGTCAGCATAGGATAGTTAAAGGACACGCTCATGAACAGCTTAGATCCCACAGGTCTATATCTCTCTAACTCATAGCACCTAATTTCGTGTGCATGCACATGCTCTCGTGATGCTATGCTACATAAATTGTATGCTGCATGTGCGGATTTGTGGTGCGGTATGGTGTGGTATGAAGTGGCTTTGCGATTGTTAATGTTTTCTTCACTAATGTTTACAGGTCCATTGAAAAAATACTGTGGTATGGGCTCAAATACGTATGCCCCTGTGTGGACTATTCACCAAGTTCCAGAATTTTCCCACTAAGATATAAGTTTGCATGTGCGGATTGCTCAGTGCATAGGTCTGTCTCATAGGTATAGTGAATGCAATATATTTTACGAGTGTGATATATACTGTGATATACAATACTCGGAATATATATTTTTTGTTTGACTTGTGAGATATGTAGGATGTTACTGTTTAGAGGGGTCCACTTTGAGGATTTATCCGACAGGGACGTGCCTTTGTGCGAGGTACGTTTTTGTATAGATTCCTTACATTGAATATGATCATTACATTGAAATAATCACATTATCTGTTTTCCACAAATTGCTTACTGTGTACAAACCCTTTTGAAACTACATCAAAACAACAGTATTAGATTTTCGCATTGAGCTCACAATAACTTGGTACTAACGCCTCATGTTTCGGGACGGTCAACTCATGAGCTGTGGCCGACGCTATGGATCACGAGGAGCTGTGAGGACA
Source organism: Metacarcinus magister (assembly GCA_029783475.1). Taxonomy (NCBI): domain Eukaryota; kingdom Metazoa; phylum Arthropoda; class Malacostraca; order Decapoda; family Cancridae; genus Metacarcinus; species Metacarcinus magister. Next base: position 15,201 of record JAPQNM010000860.1, on the reverse strand, counting down.
TCTGCATATCCTCCGCAAACAAATGGGACTCACAGAAAGCATGAACCAGTACTTTCAAAGACAGAATCAGCCTAAGCTATGCAATGAGACGGAACGATTGGGCACAACGATCCACGCGAGTTGTCTTCCAGCTCAAGAACACAAAGCAAAGACAGTACAGGTGCACACCATATCGCCTTGTTTAACCGTGAAACATAAGGCATTGATCAGGTAATTATTGTCTTTCTTTGATTGTGTAGGTGGTGCTGATGGAGCACCACATGAGTTTGGCAGGGATGCTTGCTACTTATGCCAAACTCGAGGAAGACATTTCAGTCAGTACATCAAGAGGCACTCTGGGATATCCTGCAAATTTGTGGCACTCCTGCAAACATTATAATTTTTACTGACTGGGGTTACTGTGGGACTGAAGTGAAGTGTGCTGAGACGTTTTCATCTGAGTCAGGAAATACAGAGTTTGTGCTGTGCTCTACAAGTGGTGCATGTAATTCAGATCACCACTTTGGTCAATAGGCACTTTTCATCCTAGCCCTCATACTTTGTAAAGCATTCAAATAATGGGACTGTCTGGTCTGCTGTTCCAATGCTCTATGAAACTTTGAAATGGATATAAACTTTTACAGATTAGCACTTGCCTGCCTGTTATTGATTACTGATCAGTATGTTGTGGATTGGTCTAAGAACAATTTAGTGTAAGTGGTTAAGTAGTGTTGTATGTTTTAGTTCCTATTTGTTGACAAGGTCATGGTTGGAGTAGTGAAATGAAACAGCTCGGATATAGAAACAAAAGCTGAGAGGGAGGTATTAAAGGTTGAAACGCGTGAAAGGTAAAGTTGTGTTTGTGGATGGCAGGGCTGTTACAGAAATTAGATAAGCTTCATGGTGGAGTGGACTAACGGATTTTATGTGAATGTGTTTACTCGTAAAGCATGAATGATGAGTGCCATAGTGAGGAGGGTATATATGGTATATGTAGTGATTAAAAGTGAGAGACGGGAACATGGAAACTTATACTTTAGTGTGAATTTGTGGAATATTACCATTATTACTACTACTACTACTACTACTACTACTACTACTACTACTACTACTACTACTATTACTATTACTATTATTATTACTATTATTACTACTACTACTACTACTACTATTACTATTACTATTACTATTACTATTATTATTACTACTACTACTAATATTACTACTACTACTACTACTGTAACATTGGGTGCTTGTGAGTGTTTGTAGCTAGTTGGTCCACTGGAGAATGAGAAAACTCAGATCCAGTTAAGGTTCTTTTATTGACAAAATATAGAGACTGTAAATAACAATTGCTGAAGAGTTGTGGTATATGGTATTTTGAATATGCGCACTGTTTGATGACAGTGCGCACCAAGTTGATAGGTGTGCGCTGAGTTTGCAGCGCAACTAAATAAATAATAATATAATAAAAAGAAAAACATAAATAAAGAACATATAATGAGTATAATGAATATTGAAAAATACAATAAAAATAAAGTTATAATAGTATGTGGTGGAGCAACACATTCTCACCAGAGCTGCTAACGGCACGTTCTCTATGGTGTATATGGGAGACTGCTACAATACTCCCCCCCTAGTGACGAGGAAGGGAGGAATGATGTCATGCTGTGGATGCTTGTTCGCCTGGGAAGAGTTCTCGCGTTGGGCGGAGGCTGGTGATTGACCGTTCGACTGCGGGTGGTAGCTGGGAGTCCTGTAGCGGCGGTTGCCGAGAGGATGTAGCGATAACCGGCAGTGTGGCAGAGGGGCCGACGAGGTCAAGTGCCGAATCACCATGGAGGCTTGACAGTCGGTGCAGGTGTAGGTCCAGGTGAAGTCCCCCCAGATGTGCCGTGAAGCTCAGATGCCAGGGTGAGGGGTCGTGAAGCTGATGAAAAGAGATGATTTGCATCTGTAGTTTCATCAGCATAGAGCGACCATGATGCCTGGGAGTGTAAGAAGACGACACGGCAGTGGAGGAGGGCGTCTGCTGGAGCGTTGTCTGCACCGTACTGTACTATCCACGGGCGAGTAGAGTAATCCACAGGGCGATGAGTAATCCACAGGGTGATGAATAATCCACAGGGCGGTGAGTGGCGATGGTGAAGATCACTTTAACGCCGCGAGGCGGGGGGTAGGGGTTGAACATGATGACGCGAGAAGGCGTCAGAGGGTGTAGAGTGTGCGTGAGGCGGCTGAAGACGTAATAGGGCGTCTGAGGGGGGAGGGCATAAGGCCGTGCCGATGACGCAGTGAGGGCGTCTGAGGGGGTAGAGGCCGCGCATGCGTGCGCATTAGGCCGCTGAAGACGCAATGAAGGCGTCTGAGGGGGCACAGAAGGTGCCAGGGTGGGTGGGAGGGGGAACCTTACAAGTGACAGCTACACAAGTGTGTAGAATATTCCCGTCCGTCGGCTCATTCTCACGAACCCCATAATGGAGGTGAGACTTTTTGCCTTGGGAGTGTGAAAGCGAATGAATCTGTAAGACCCAGGCCTTCACACTAGGAACATGTGCTCTTTGTTCAGCACAGGCAGTATGTCACTGTTTGACCATAGCTCACTCTTGGGTCACCAATTGTAACATTGGGAGCTTGTGAGTGTTTGTAGCTAGTTGGTCCACTGGAGAATGAGAAAACTCAGATCCAGTTAAGGTTCTTTTATTGACAAAATATAGAGACTGTAAATAACAATTGCTGAAGAGTTGTGGTATATGGTATTTTGAATATGCGCACTGTTTGATGACAGTGCGCACCAAGTTGATAGGTGTGCGCTGAGTTTGCAGCGCAACTAAATAAATAATAATATAATAAAAAGAAAAACATAAATAAAGAACATATAATGAGTATAATGAATATTGAAAAATACAATAAAAATAAAGTTATAATAGTATGTGGTGGAGCAACACATTCTCACCAGAGCTGCTAACGGCACGTTCTCTATGGTGTATATGGGAGACTGCTACACTACTACTACTATTACTATTACTATTACTATTACTATTACTATTATTACTACTACTACTACTACTATTACTACTACTACTACTACTACTACTACTACTATTACTACTACTACTACTACTACTACTACTACTACTACTACTACTACTACTACTATTGCTACTACTACTACAACTACTACCACCACCACCACTATTCTTCCCTTCCCATCGTGATCATAATCCTCTTCGAACAATACATAAACTACCACTATACTGTTCCAGACGCGCTTGACCACATTACAAAATAACATACCAATATCTACATCTATCTCCATATAAATGTAACTACTTGTCACTCTATATCTATCCATCTATCTCTGGCAATCTGTATGCGTCTCTTAATCTATAACTATTCATCTGCATAATTATTTACTAACAAGCCTCAGTTCAGAACAATGAATAGTTAATAGATTTAATTTACTTATCCTGGTTATGGACGGAGGGAAAAAATATTAGTAGCACATCAGGTCAGGCTGCAGAGGATGGATGAGAAAAAGAAATCAGTAGCATTAATGACTCATGCAAAACTCTATTTTCTTAACCTTCTGTGAAAATAAAATTAATAAATTTAATAACGCAAATGATTAATCTTTTAAAACTTTGGGTGCGACGATAGTAACATTTCTGGTGGTGGGGTAAGGTGTGCCGCCTAACCGGGGCATGATAGCAGACTAGGCTATGCAGGTACTCGCTTTCATACAGTACACTAGATAGAGTAAGCGAGAAAACATCCTCATTGAATTACACTATCAGGAATAAAGAGTGCTCGCTAATTGGAGTGACCCCTTACAAAAATGAAGTATGTTTTCCAAGTAATCATAATGGTACAAATACATATGGAGTATTTTCAATTACGTGTCAGAGTGACGTGTTGATGGCGAGTCGTAGGTGAGTCTGTATTTCCTGAACACAGATGGTAATATTTTCATCACGTTTAAGGTTTTTTGTAAGTGAAATATTTTTGTTTGTTTTTTATATAGTCTGTTCATCCAGACCTGAACCAAACAAACTACCAGAGTTTGCACGAGTCTGTAAATCGAACGCCAATAGGATATTGGCACGTGTTAAATTTCTTATAATAGGCTTGAATTTTGTTATCATCATTGCCTTTATGCATTCATGAAATACGATAAAACATTGTAATTGTGAAAGCAATGCAAAACACAGTATCAATACTAGAATATCATAGAATTGTGAACATATATGTGACAGTAGGCTATCATCACTCACGTAGGCTCGTGCAGTTTTGTCGGTTCAGTTCTGGATGAACAGACTACTCCTGAACTATCAACGTTTGGATGTTTATTAGTAATCAGTGACTTCTTACACACCAAAGTGGACCATTCTACACCCAAACAACACTAAGCTTCACAAACAAGACCCCAAAACAGTATTCTTAAGTTAATGAAAGTTTCTGGCGAAAATTAAGAAATTATATAATCATTTAGACCAAAATAACTAATTAACGCCACATCAATTATTACAATCTGTGCAAGTATGAGGACAAACGCAGAAGTCTCCCGTTATTAGATGAGACCAAGATCCAACACAATGTTTGTGCTGAGACACAAGGACACGACACTCACACACTCACCCTCACACACTCACACCCATTATCAACTCTCGTCCTCATCACGTCAACAGGAAAATTAATCATATCCAGTCACTTATCATGCACCTGATATCACTTAAATATCTAATCATCTATAAGTAAAATAGTAACATGAAACGGTATACAATTTTTTTCGACACTACTGTAGGAGTGTGAACAGTGCACACAAACATCTTCGTACTGGGAGTGCGCGCGCCTGGGTCACAAATGCTTGTTTATCAACATTGACTTGCAGACTCTTTTTCTTAAGGTCAACAGTACTACAATGCAATAACTTTTGAGTGACAGTGTAAAGAGGAATATTGGCATGCAGTAGTCATTCCTATTCAATCTGTCTGCATATTAACGATAGGTTTTACAAGAGACTAATCATGAGGTTGATCCTACAAAACACATCGTGGACAGAGCAGTAGGGGAGGGTGGGGCTAACAGTCACAAACCTATTTTTAGCACAGCCAGTGGCAGGAAACACTTGCTGACGTCATAACATACTTGTAGACCATCACTGATTATGCTCGGAGGTCCGCCATATTGATTCCAGTATATGAACAGAAAAAATAACCTAGTCTGAATTTCACCTTCCTGCGAAGACGATTTGCGCAAGGTAGGGATTTTGATATATCACTGACATTCATAAACATCAACTGAATCTTTTTGCAGTTATTAGCAGTGAAAACTCTTAGTAATAGATAGATTAATTCACTGTTTAAAAGTTTTAAACATATATACCGCAATTTTGAGTTTTGAAGCCGAAGTTACCCTGGGGCATGTTGTCACAGAGTGTGACAACTTACCCCACGGATCAGGGGTACAATGTCTCACCGGTTAAAAAGAGGATCAAAGAAGAAAAGAAAGGTAAAGGAAAGGGAAGAGAGCAGTCGCTAGAAAAGTGCTTCAGTACAAAAGGAAAACTAAGACCCCAGAACCAAAATCGTCGAGTGAAGATGAAGTAGATCTGGATGAAGCAGCCTTGTGTGATGACAACAGCGATGAAGACTCGGACGATACAAGGCATGTACAGGCATCACCTAGTCTTAAGTAAGTAAGTAAGTTTATTTGGATTCTTCATGTGCATTACAATGAGGAAGATAGTGTTTACTCCAGTTAATGAAGCTTCCTCCAGGATAGCCTACTAAAGTTTAGCAACTTATTTTCAGTAGGGTCCCAACATTGATGTTGATGACCACATTTTTGTGAAATTTGCAAATGAGCGAGCCCCACAATATTTCGTTGGGAGAGTTTTGGAAGTGACTGACAAGGAGATAAGATCTACCTTTATGCAGAAAACATGTTGTGGTAAATATGGAAATGTGCAGTTTTATTTTCCTGAAAACCCAGATACTTGCCTTCACCCTCTAGAGGATGTTGTGTTCAAGTTGCCAATTCCAGTTTGTGGACAAACAAAACGATCAGCAAAATTGTTTAACTTCTACTCTTCTCAGCTGTCTGTCTACAGCGTGCAGTAACTTTGTTGTTGGTCCGCTATGGCCAACATGACATACCATGCCGCAAAATTAATGTTTTCAAGTAATTGGTGTTATGAGTACCATAGAAAGACAGTGTAACCAAGTTATTGTGGTACAAATGCCATGTGATAATTAACCCCAAGGACTGTGACAATTAGCCCCGAGGCTGGGGCAAAAAATCTCACTTGACATCGAACAAAAATGTCGTAATTTTTTTATGATGAATACAGTTACGTGAAATTTGATTTGTTCTATCATTACTTGAGTTATTAAAGAAAAGCTTAGTTGGTAAGGGTTTTCAAAAGTAGTACGTAGAATGAGTAGGTGGTTCAAATTGAGAGTATTGTGACTTGTAGCCCCATCCTCCCTATGAATCATGAACGAGTGATGCATGAGTAATAATGTAATGCCTCATACTTCTAACATACCTCCTTATAACCACACGCTATGTGTATTGGCGTTAACTTCAAGGAAACACTAATATTACTAACCTCTCCTCTCTAGGAATGTGAACGAACACACATTTGGTGGTGTTTTCCTATTGTTCATACAACTTATAGCTGAACAATGACGATCGTCGCAGACTCACATTATTATTTTGTGGCGAGCCAGGCAAGCTTGTTCAAGGCTGTGCCGCTCTGCCACCAACCACCACTAAATAAGTTATTTCGGAAGTATGTGAAAGAAAGTTCTGCCCTTTTTTCCGATAAAGTTCTTACAAATCCTATCAGGTTAAACAAATGTCTCTTTATTGCACAACTTTCAAAATATACCACGAATGAATGAAATAATTCGAGTGTTGGTAAATTGTTGAGGCAAGTTTTCCTCGGCAGAGTGAGATTTTTCCCCTTGTACCCTCTCCTTATCATCATAATACTTTCATATCTTACATATGTGCCATATTGACTAAAATAAAATTAAATATACACAAACATCAATTAATATTCTGATTGCAATGAGGATAAAACATCAAATTGATACAATGGATTATTTGCATAGCCTATTATTTTCCCTGACCCCTCACACCACTAGGCTCACCGTTGACTAGGCTTCAACCAAATATTACCATTGTGGCAAACATTTTACAAACAAACTCACTTATGATGAAAAACTAAAAACTATCTTAAAGTATTGAAAAGGGGAAAAAAGCCCCTTAATACCAATCTTCTGGATAAATGTTTATGATAACATTCAGCTAACTCAATATTTTCTATGGATTCGTTAAATTCAGGATATTAGCATTCTCTCTCTCTCTCTCTCTCTCTCTCTCTCTCATCTCTCTCTCTCTCTCTCTCTCTCTCTCTCTCTCTCTCTCTCTCTGTCTCTCTGCTCTCTCTCTCTCTCTCTCTCTCTCTCTCTCTCTCTCTCTCTCTCTCTTCTCTCTCTCTCTCTCTCTCTCTCTCTCTTAATGTTATTTTAACTTAATTTCTTTAATCTATTTGCGAGAGAGAGAGAGAGAGAGAGAGAGAGAGAGAGAGAGAGAGAGAGAGAGAGAGAGAGAGAGAGAGAGAGAGGAGAGAGAGAGAGAGAGAGAGAGAGAGAGAGAGAGAGGAGAGAGAGAGAGAGAGAGGAGAGAGAGAGAGAGAGAGAGAGAGAGAGAGAGAGAGAGAGAGAGAGAGAGAGGAGAGAGAGAGAGAGAGAGAGGAGAGAGAGAGAGAGAGAGAGAGAGAGGAGAGAGAGAGAGAGAGAGAGAGGAGAGAAGAGAGAGAGAGAGAGAGAGAGAGAGAGAGAGAGAGAGAGAGAGAGAGAGAGAGAGAGAGAGAGCGAGAGAGAGAGAGAGAGAGAGAGAGAGAGAGAGAGAGAGAGAGAGAGAGAGAGAGAGAGAGAGAGAGAGAGGAGAGAGAGAGAGAGAGAGAGAGAGAGAGAGAGAGAGAGAGAGAGAGAGAGAGAGAGAGAGAGAGAGAGAGAGAGAGGAGAGAGAGAGAGAGAGAGAGAGAGAGAGAGAGGAGAGAGAGAGAGAGAGAGAGAGAGAGAGAGAGAGAGAGAGAGAGAGAGAGAGAGAGAGAGAGAGAGAGAGGAGAGAGAGAGAGAGAGAGAGAGAGAGAGAGAGAGAGAGAGAGAGAGAGAGAGAGAGAGGAGAGAGAGAGAGAGAGAGAGGAGAGAGAGAGAGAGAGAGAGAGAGAGAGAGAGAGAGAGAGAGAGAGAGAGAGAGAGAGAGAGAGAGAGAGAGAGAGAGAGAGAGAGAGAGAGAGAGAGAGAGAGAGAGAGAGAGAGAGAGAGAGAGAGAGAGAGGAAGGAAGAGTTGTTCCTTCTGACGTGTATAGATATACAATTTCATGAATCTTGTTTATAAGTCTTGAGTTTCTGTGACTTGATAACTGATGAGCGGGATAGCGAGGGAACGGAAGGGCGACACCATCACGCCAAAACACTTGAAAACTCACCCCTAACGACCTTCCCCAGGTGTTCCTCAGGTTAACTATTTGGCTCCTTCATCCCTTGGTAATAAGGGCGACAATGTACACCATCTGGAATATAGCCACAGTAATTCTAAAATAAAGCAGGTATTTTAGTCCTACCTGCTGGTGGTGTGAGCAGTGTGACAGGCTAAGGATTATCCAGCAAGATGAAGATATGTGGATTAACTCCTTCACCTCCATCTCCTCCTCCGTGCCATGCTCCTGCAGCGCCCAATCAGTTCACCAGCCCGTGTCCCAGCCCTCATAACGGGCACAAAATTTGCATAATCATTGTGAATTTACCCTCATTTAACAAGCGGACGTGCAATGTGCGATGTTGGCGAGGACTGTGTGATTGCTTGGATTGGCTGGCGGCGGGAGGGACCTGCACGTCCTGCCCTCACACAGCACGCCTTGCCCTCAAAACTGCAAGCCTTACCCTGATATTGCAGGCCACGACATCCTACTCAACTTCTTACCAGGTTTTTTTCTTCTCTCTCTTACTCTCTCCCTGCTGCACCCTTCACGCTGCTCGCTCTCACGTTGCTCGCTCTCACGCTGCACACTTCACACCAAACGTTTCACTCTTCACGCCTCACACCTTTGTGTGAACTTCAGGATTCCGTGAGACCGTTCTAGTCCTTTGTGTGTGTGTCTGTCTGTCTGTCTCTGTGTGTGTGTGTGTGTGTGTGTGTGTGTGTGTGTGTGTGTGTGTGTGTGTGTGTGTGTGTGTGTGTGTGTGTGTGTGTGTGTGTGTGTGTGTGTGCGTGTTTTCAGTATTGATTTTTATTTGCTTTGTTTTCAAGGTAATCGGTTTATCAAGATACATCAATGTCTTAGTTTAGTTTTTTTACATAACATTATTTCTTACTTTTAGTCATGAAAAAGCGAGGAATCTATCTAAATTACGTTTTAAGCTATCCTTATTTGTATTATGTGTGTGCGTGTATGTGTATATGTGCGTGTGCGTGTATGTACCCTACGTTTGGTAATGTCCGTACACTCTTGAAAAAAATGGGTACCACAGGGATGCTCAAAGAGTACTTCTAGTGATGAAATAGTGGTACCCTTTTCTTACCCAAATAAATCTACCCTTTTTGATAAACGCAAATGTACCCTATTTTCAATTCAAATGTACCTTTTTCAATACCCCCCACCCGCCAACGGTTCTCCCTACACCCCACCCCCCCAGTTCCCCCTATACCGCACCCCCCAACGGTTCCCCCTATACCCCACACCACCACCCACCCACTCCCATACCCCACGAGGATGAACAAGGAAGAAATTAAATACACATATTATTATAAATATTTAATTACATAATAATTATATATACATATAATGATACTTACATAATAATTACATACACTTATATAATAATACACATACATAATCATTACATAAATATTTACACAAAGTACATGTTGAAAAAGATTCCAGACAGTACTCAAATGTGAAAAAACAATTAATAAGAAACACACATATTCGTATACATATTATGTATGGATCAGAGACATTGATATGGAACAGAGCATATACATTATCACTGTGCTGCCGTTATTTACCTCATAAATTTTAAATCCCCTATATGTTGTGCATAGCAATAACATAGTAATAACATTATAATATTTACAATATGCCTGTGGGCCACCTTAAATGTTACATGAACATACGTTACCCATAATAAGTCGAGTTTCGTCAGCGTATTCGGTGATGGAAGTGACTGTGACTTCAGTTATGATCGGACTGTGGCGCTGTGGCCGACCAGGGTTCCAATATTTTCGCGCTAACAAATGTTTTATATTTTCATAAGCTATACATTTATAGCATGATCTGGATTATTTTTCAGTTGAGTACAAAGGACAAAGGACAAAGGACATGTACATGATGTTATATTTCTTGTATGATGAAATATAGTTACAGATTATGTACAGGTAAACGTTTTTACAAGTCACCAAAAAATTAAAGTCTATGAAAGAAAACTTATTCTGATTCTGAAGGGAAACGAAAACAAATCAGACTTAAATACTAAATATGGCAAAGTAAATACGTAAATGCCCACTATATAATATGGAATAATACAACAAGTAAATAACTTACCACGTTTTAGCTATTGGGCCGTTCTTGTTCGTTGTGGTAGATGATGTAGGAAAAATTATATTTTTCTTCATAATATTCATGTGTTTATTCCGCTTCTCTTACGTCATTTCAAAACTTCTCTGTTACCTTCCAACTCTATTGCAGTGCTTGTAAGTGAACCATATTTCACATTGTCACCAGTTTTTGCAGTCGTATGATTTAGACCGAGATGCATGCCTTGAAATTGCCACCATATAAAGCTAAATGGCAACTGTAGTACGAATAGTTGCCAGAAATCACTTGAAATAATAGTTTTGTATTATCATTAAATAATACACATATATCTAACGCATTACGTATATTTGAAGTGTTTACGTATTCCAAAACATTGCCTTATCATTTCAGTAAGCACAGATCTTTATTTGCATCTACATGAAATCAGACTTATTTTACTTATGACTCCACAAATGTACCCCTATAGCCTGAAAAGGTAGAATGAATCAAAAATACCTTTTTAAGGACCTGTAAAAAGATAGATTTGAGTCATTCTACCCCTTCGGTTGAAGAATAGGATAGATGTATGAAGATCTACCCCATCGTAGTAAATCTACCCTTTTAGAACCCTTCATTTTTTAGAGTGTACGTTGGTGAAGGTTGTATGACAGGTGTGGGGCGGCAAGGGAGGAGGGGGGGGGGCACCGTGCAAATAATAACACCTTTCCTGCCTCCTTCGTCAGCAGTGTTAACGCGGTAAGGGACAACTCAACGCCGCCAACTCAACACCTATCTACTTTCCCTACTACCTACTTTCCCCTTTCCTTTACAACACCATTAGAGCATTAGGAGGAGGTGAAGAAAAGAGAGATGAAGGTGGTTGTGTTAGTGATGTTTGTGGTGGTGAACTAAGAGGAAGAAATGAGAAAAAAGCGAAAGAGGTGCAAGAGTTAGAGGGAAAAATATGTGACAAAGAGAATAAAATGATGAAATAAAGATAATGTTATAGAAAGGGAAATAGAAAGAGAATAATGAGTGAGAGTAATTGAGGATAAAGTGGAGAGAGAGAGAGAGAGAGAGAGAGAGAGAGAGAGAGAGAGAGAGGAGAGAGAGAGAGAGAGAGAGAGAGAGAGGAGAGAGAGAGAGAGAGAGAGAGAGAGAGAGAGAGGAGAGAGAGAGAGAGAGAGAGAGAGAGAGAGAGAGGAGAGAGAGAGAGAGAGGAGAGAGAGAGAGAGAGAGGAGAGAGAGAGAGAGAGAGAGAGAGAGAGAGGAGAGAGAGAGAGAGAGAGAGAGAGAGGAGAGAGAGAGAGAGAGAGAGAGAGAGAGAGAGAGAGAGAGAGGAGAGAGAGAGAGGAGAGGAGAGAGAGAGAGAGAGAGAGAGAGAGAGAGAGAGAGGAGAGAGAGAGAGAGAGAGAGAGGAGAGAGAGAGAGAGAGAGAGAGGAGAGAGAGAGAGAGAGAGAGAGGAGAGAGAGAGAGAGAGAGAGAGAGAGAGAGAGAGAGAGGAGAGAGAGAGAGGAGAGAGAGAGAGAGAGAGAGAGAGAGAGAGAGGGAGAGAGAGAGAGAGAGAGGAGAGAGAGAGAGAGAGAGAGAGAGGAGAGAGAGAGAGAGAGAGGAGAGAGAGAGAGAGAGAGAGAGGAGAGAGAGAGAGAGAGAGAGAGAGAGAGAGAGAGAGAGAGAGAGAGAGAGAGAGGAGAGAGAGAGAGAGAGAGAGAGAGAGAGAGAGAGAGGAGAGAGAGAGAGAGAGAGAGAGAGAGAGAGAGAGAGAGAGAGAGAGAGAGAGAGAGAGAGAGAGAGAGAGAGGAGAGAGGAGAGAGAGAGAGAGAGAGAGAGAGAGAGAGAGAGAGAGAGAGAGAGAGAGAGAGAGAGAGAGGAGAGAGAGAGAGAGAGAGAGAGAGAGGAGAGAGAGAGAGAGAGAGAGAGAGAGAGAGGAGAGAGAGAGAGAGAGAGAGAGAGAGAGAGAGAGAGAGAGAGAGAGAGAGAGAGAGAGAGGAGAGAGAGAGAGAGAGAGAGAGAGAGAGAGAGGAGAGAGAGAGAGAGAGAGAGGAGAGAGAGAGAGAGAGAGGAGAGAGAGGAGAGAGAGAGAGAGGAGAGAGAGGAGAGAGAGAGAGAGAGGAGAGAGAGAGAGAGAGAGAGAGGAGAGAGAGAGAGAGGAGAGAGAGAGAGAGAGAGAGAGAGAGAGAGAGAGAGAGAGAGAGAGAGGAGAGAGAGAGAGAGAGAGAGAGAGAGAGAGAGAGAGAGAGAGAGAGAGAGAGAGAGAGAGAGAGAGAGAGAGTTCAATTCAATTCAATTCAATTTTATTTCCACAGGGTAGTGGTTATTACATACATACAATTATATACACTACTAATACTAATACTATTATATACATATTCAAATTACACTGTGGTTATTAAAGTGTTGTATTAGGTAACTTTGGAATTTCCGTAATGTCGTAGCATTCTTAATTTGGTTGGGCAGAGCATTCCATAGTGTTGGGCCCAAAACCTTGAGTGATCTGGCCCCTGTATCAGTCTTGAACCGCGGTACAAACAGATTATTTCCCTGTCTCGTATGTTCCTGAGTTACATCAGAGACCTTATTATATGTACAGAGCCATTCAGGGTAAATTTTAAATAGGGATTTGTATACATGCACTAACACATCAAATGTATGCTTATTTCCTATCCTAAGCCACTTAAGGTCATCATAAGCTGGGGACACATGGTCGTATTTTCTCAGACCACCAACAGCAACCCGAGCTGCAAAGTTTTGTAATTTCTGGGCTTTATTTTTTTGCAACTTACTTGTTGTACCCCAAATTGTTATACAATAGTTAATTATACTTAATACTAATGATTCTATACACATTTTTCTTGCTGTTTTATCTAATAGTCTACTAACTCTATTTACATATATTAGAGTGCCCATTACTTTTCTATTTAATTCATTCATGTGTATTTCAAAATTCATGTGTTGATCAAAGTGTAGGCCTAAATTTTTTACATTTGTGCTTGGGATGATAATGGTGTCATTCATATGTATGACAGTGTCATTTGGAATCTGTGAGATGAGCTGATTATTCCCTATAAAAATACATTGGGTTTTCTTAGTGTTTAACATCAAACCATTTCTTAGAAAATACTTTTGGATAGCAAGGAGAGAGATGTTGCTGTGTCATCAGCGTACTGGACTACTGTACCATCCACTAGGTGGTCCCGAAGGTCATTTACATGGATAGTAAATAAAATGGGACCGAGGATGGAGCCTTGTGGTACACCATAAGTTATTTTTTTCTACAGAAGATATAGTGTCGTTAAGTTTTACACATTGTTCTCTACCTCTCAAGTAGTCGTTTAACCAGAATGAACTTATTCCAAGGGAATTACATTTACGTAATAGTATTGAGTGGCTGACACTGTCAAAAGCTTTAGAGAGGTCACATAATGTAAGCAATGTTATTTTTCTGTTATCCATGTTGTTATAAATATTGTCAGTTATGGTGGCCAGGGCAGTTTCGGTTGAGAGTCGGGGCCGAAAACCGTGTTGGGTGTTGGAAAGCTGATTATTACACTCCAAATAATGTATTAGCTGAGAGGCAACGATCTTTTCCATAACTTTAGAGAGAATGGGCAGTATTGAAATAGGTCTGAAATTGCTAGCATTATTGACGTCTCCATTTTTATAAATAGGGACCACCGTAGCACGTTTCCAGGCTGATGGTACAACACCGTTACAAAGGATGTATTTATTATGCAGGTGAGGTATAAGGCAATTACATAGGGAGTCTTTTACAAATGTTAGTGATATTCCATCTGAACCAGTTGATCTGTATTATTTAGACGTTTTACAACAAGTATGACAGTATTAACCTCTACTGGTTGAGGTCTGAATCTTGAGTGTCATTGTAATATGAATAGTGGATTACTGGATCTATTAGGTTCTACATAGTTGCTCTTGAGAGGTTACAAATGTGTTTTTGCCAACATTGGCAGAGAGAGAGAGAGAGAGAGAGAGAAGAGAGAGAGAGAGGAGAGAGAGAGAGAGAGAGATGAGAGAGAGAGAGAGAGAGAGATGAGAGAGGAGAGAGAGAGAGATGAGAGAGAGAGAGAGAGAGAGAGAGAGAGAGAGAGAGGAGAGAGAGAGAGAGAGAGAGAGAGAGAGAGAGAGAGAGAGAGAGAGAGGAGAGAGAGAGAGAGAGAGAGAGAGGAGAGAGAGAGAGAGAGAGAGGAGAGAGAGAGAGAGAGAGAGAGAGAGAGAGAGAGGAGAGAGAGAGAGAGAGGAGAGAGAGAGAGAGAGAGAGAGAGGAGGAGGAGGAGAGAGAGAGAGAGGAGAGAGAGAGAGAGAGGAGAGAGGATGAGAGAGAGAGAGAGAGAGAGAGAGAGAGAGAGGAGAGGAGAAGAGCGAGAGAGGAGGAGAGAGAGAGAGAGAGAGAGAGAGAGAGAGAGATAGAGAGAGAGAGAGAGAAGCAGGAGAGGAGAGGAGGAGAGATGAGAGAGAGAGAGAGGGAGCGAGAAGAGAGAGAGAGAGAGAGAGAGACGAGAGAGAGAGAGATAGAGAGAGAGAGAGACGAGAGAGAGACGAGGGAGAGAGCGAGAGTGAGAGAGAGAGAGAGAGAGAGAGAGAGAGAGAGAGAGAGAGAGAGAGAGGA
>JAPQNM010000852.1:10000-12853 GCA_029783475.1 Metacarcinus magister | reverse complement strand
ATCGGACTGGGATGAACGTAAAAAGAAACAGTGGACAACGTTCGGTCCTCCCTCCCGCAGTCTCAGTGCTTTACATTAAAAGGGCAATAGCTAAGGGAAAACAAATAAATAAAAAAAAATCCCGCTTGTCGCCAGACCCTGTAAAGAGGAGAGTAGGATAATAGAATGAAGGGGTGGAGATCCAGTTAACATTAGAGGTGTCTTGACACTCCTCTCTGGAAAGAGTTCAAGTCATAGGCAGGTGGAAAAACAGACAAAGGAAGAGAGTTCCAGAGTTTACCAGTGTAAGGGATGAAAGAGTGAAGGTTTTGCATATTGGGAGTAACAATAATCGCACTAACTATTCAATGAACGGTACCGAACTTCTTAAAGTTAATGAAGAAAAAGACCTGGGTGTAACTATTAGTAGCGACCTCAAACCAGGCAAACACTGCTCAGAAGCCGTTAAAACCGCTAACAAATTAATTGGTTTCATTGGCAGAACCTTCGAGTTTAAATCTGATAAAGTCATCCTGACACTGTTCAATTCCCTCGTACGTCCGCATCTCGAATATTGCGTTCAGTTTTGGTCACATTACTATAGAAAAGACATTGTAAAGCTGGAGATAGTCCAAGGACGATTCCGCGACTGCGCAATAAGCCATACGAGGAACGACTGAAGGAGCTCAATCTGTTCAGTTTAGAGAAACGTAGATTACGGGGAGACCTAATAGAAGTTTTCAAAATGATTCGTGGTTTCGATAACGTCAATATAAGCGATTACGTAATTGTTGATCGGGAAAGAATCACAAGAAACAATGGATTCAAAATAATCGGTAAAGCCTTCAGATCGGAAGAATCTAAACACTTTTTCTTCAATAGAATAGTTAATGTATGGAACTCTCTCCCAGCACAGGTAGTCAACAGTAATACGATTGAAACTTTTAAAGCTAAACTCGATAAGTACTTGACGACAAAACATAACCTAACTTATTACCCGCTTCGTTAATGGAAACTTTTAAATAGTGATAGATAGCCTTTTTCTTTCTTTTTCACACTATACTATCAAATTTCCTGCGCAGTTTTTATTACTACTACTGCGCAGGTGTTTCTTTAACAACTTTTTTTCCTGCCGGCGTTTGCCGGAGGGAGAGGTGGGTGGGGAGGAGCCTTCCACTTTACTATCCTTTACCTCAGACTTGTAGAGAATATAGAAGTAGAGTAGCTACACAGACAACCTTGTAAGGCCCACCAGGGCTGTTGTTGCCTGTTATTCCTTTGTATTCCTTTGTACTGGTTAACTCTTGCGTCATTAGGAAGATGGACAGAATAAGGATGAGAAGAAGTAGAAAGTCTTGTGCAGCGAGGCCGCGGGAGGGGGGGAGGCATGCAGTTAGCAAGTTCAGAAGAGCAGTCAGCATGAAAATAGCGGTAAAAGATTATAGATAAAGATGCAACATTGCGGCGGTGACTTAAAGAATCAAGAAAGTCAGTTAGAGGAGGAGAGTTGATGAGACGAAAAGCTTTAGACTTTAGACCGTCGCGGGACAGGCTAGGTTGGGAGATAGGTAACACAGTGAAATAATACTGTTGGCATATTCGAACATAGCCTATCTTATGCGCCTCGGCGAGCCCAGTCGATTGGTGATAACGACAATTCTCTAAAGTTATTCATAAGGGCGCTATGGCCGGTGAAACCAAAAAGTGGCTCACCCGTGAGACAGGTTAGTTATGCCCGACCACGGTTTTTGACTTATGTTTCATGTCCAAAAACAAAGTTGGAAAGTACGAGATATGGCATTTTGTTCCTTATTCAAAGGGCTATACAGTGTTCTCCTCACTCCATAAAGGTCAGAGAGAGAGAGAGAGAGAGAGAGAGAGAGAGAGAGAGAGAGAGAGAGAGAGAGAGAGAGAGAGAGAGAGAGAGAGAGAGAGAGAGAGAGAGAGAGAGAGAGAGAGAGAGAGAGAGAGAGAGAGAGAGAGAGAGAGAGAGAGAGAGAGAGAGAGAGAGAGAGAGAGAGTAAAATACAAATACAAACAGCATATTGCCACCTAGGTCTATGTAATGAGGTGACATTACAGTAACACAATTAACGGCAGGACAGGAAGCCACGAGAGACCAAACGAAGGGAAATTAATTACAACTTTTCAAACATGTACGAACGGAGGCTCATGTCAGACTTGTTTATTGGTTTTCTTCAATGCTTACTAATGCATAATAGTAATAGTAACAACAAGAAAGGATAATAATAGTAATAGAAATTCTAATTCTAATGATAATAATAATAATGATAATAATGATAATAATAATAATAATAATAAGAATAAGAAGAAAAACTAAATGATACTACTACTACTACTACTACTACTACTACTACTAATAATAATAATAATAATAATAATAATAATAATAATAATAATAACAATAATAAAGAATAATAATAGACAATAATAATAAGTGAAAATTTAATGATAAAGTGAATGTTCAGACAATAATATGCGTCACTATGAATGAGTGACGCTGAGGATTACAATGACTTTTGTGGGACGGAACGGGACGGGACGGAACATGTTGGTGCATTACGTTGCAAGGTGCAGGTGGTGACGACGCTCAACTCACTCACGGATCAAACTGGTGCATTGTTGTAGTAGAGAAGCGAGTGATGGTGTTGCTGGCACTCCCTCCACCACGTGTGCAGTGCCTCCTCACTCACTTTGGATAGGCGACGTAACACTGCATCGGGTGTCTGCCGTCACGCACTCACTCACCTTACCCGACTGTCGTGGTTAACGTGGCGTCTGCAAGGACTTAGCAGCCGCCTTTCCATTTGCCTCTTGTTGGCGCTGTTGGTGTTGTGTCCGCCACGCCTGAAT
>JAPQNM010000852.1:0-7500 GCA_029783475.1 Metacarcinus magister | reverse complement strand
ACTTAACTTAATACCGGTATGTAATACAATAAAATTGTAAAATACTCGTCCTTGATAAAAATACAGCATATAAATGCTAAGTCAATATAAAATAAAAATAAAGACATGAAGATCAAACATGCAGCACATAAAATCAATATATTTACATTTAAAAGAAATACCATGAATATAAAATAAACCTAACAAAATATGTTCTCGGTTAAAAGAATTTTTTTCAGTCCAGCTTTAAAAGAGTTTAGATTTGTTTCATGTGTAAGGGAGGGGGGGGAGAGCATTCCACAGTCTGGCTCCCAATATGGCGGTGTGCCTATCACCAGTGTGTGTATTGGTGCGCTGCACATGCAGGCTGTGCCCCTGTCTAGTGACACTACTGGTGATATCTTGTCTGTTTCTTAATGATACAAACCAGTCAGGATAAAACCCTCGTAAAATCTTGAATATTGTTGTACCCACTTCAAAAACCTTTTTCTCTTTTATTCGTAACCATTGGAGTTCATCATAAAATGGAGATATATGATCATATTTGTTGACACCACCTATGGCAATCCTCACTGCGAAATTTTGCAACTTTTGAATACTAGATAATAATGTATCATTTGTAGTGCCCCATATTCTAATACAATAATTAATTAGGCTTAAGACAATCGCCTGTATCACCATGGTCCTGCTTTTCTTATCTAATTTATCACTTATTCTACTTGCAAACATTAAAATCCCCATCACTTTCTTGTTCAACTCATTTATGTGGACATCAAAAAGCATATATCTATCGAAGTAAACTCCCAAATTTTTCACGGACTTACTTGGGTATAATACATTTCCATTAAAGTTCACAGTCATGTTTGGGGGAATCTGAGATAAAAGCTGGCGATTTCCTATAAAAATACATTGAGTCTTGGAGGAGTTAAACATGAGACCATTGTTTAGATAAAATATTCTACATTGTGCCAGAGTTTCCTCGGTATCCTTAATAAGCCAATCAAGATTCTTAATCGTTCTAGAATGTAAGAATTGCGTATCGTCTGCATACTGTACCAAGAAACCGTTAACATTTGCAGATAAATCATTGACATATATATTAAATAAGATTGGACCAAGAATCGAACCTTGTGGTACCCCATAGTTAATAAATGTCTTTTTAGATGTATGATTATCAAGGTGAACTGACATGCTTCTGTTATATAAATAATTGTTAAACCAAAATTCATCAATATTTAGTAGAGAACACTTATGTAGAAGAATTTTATGATGTACAGAATCAAAGGCTTTTGAGAGGTCACATAAGGTTAACATCGAAATTTTCTTGTTGTCCATATTTTCATATATTTTGTCGGTTATAGTTGTTAGAGCTGTCTCCGTTGATAGCTTGGGTCGAAAGCCATGCTGACTATTAGAAAGTAGCTTGTTTGTTTCTAAGTAATCTGACAGTTGTCTAGCAACAATTTTTTCAAGTATTTTAGACACAATGGGTAATAAAGATACAGGTCTGTAGTTACTCACAACATCACTCACAAGCCACAGCTTCCTGACTCCACCTCATGACGTGGGTGTGTGAGGACCATTATTGAGTGGAATATTCCTTTTGACGTACTCGTAGGCCTGCTGCCGGAACCAATCCGAATGAGCATTTCACGACAAGGAGTGGGGGTAGTATGACCCCAGCTTACATGATATCCATGTATTATCAGCTGGGAGGACATTTCTGCATGCAGCAGGTGACTACTGAATGTAGTGGATAGTGCATGAGGTGTAACATTTACGCGCATGTTTAAATAGCGGTTGTGTTATACAAAAATTTAAACACAACCAGAGTGAGCCAGTCTGGCAGCTTGTGCATGTCGGTGACCCGGGCCGGGTAGCAGTGGTGACCCAGCCTCGCCCCATGCCGCGAGACAGACAGTCTGTGTCGGCGCGGCGGTGGAGAGAGGTCAGGTTGGGGGTAAAATTCTTTTTCCACGCGTTTCTCGCGTCGCCATTGCAATCTTGCTTCGTCGGGTGGACTTGCAGTGTGTATGGATGGGCGCGAGGAATCTGCGTGGAGTTTCTTTGAGAAGACAATGGTGGTGAGTGAAGTGGAGTGAAGGTAAGTGGAGCACGTGGAGACGAGCCAAGGTGGTAGCACGTGGAGCTGAGCTAGGAGAGGAGTGAGGTGGAGTTTAGCGTGTGGTAGACCACGTGGAGGGTCGTAGACTCTTTTTTTTCGTGGAGGAGGCATGGAGTGTCTTAAGGGGAGTCTTGTGGTTTTGTTCTGCCTCATGAGAGAGATAAGGGAGTTGTGTCTCTAAGGGAGTCTGGTTTTTGTCCTGCTCATGAGAGATGATACAGGTGTTGACAAAGTTGTGCTCTAAGGGAGGTATGTCTGGTTTGTTTCCTGTCATGGTAGAGAGAGGCGTCAAGTGGAGGTGTGCTTTGAGTGGATGGCTGAGCTAGTTGAAGTGGAGTTGTCTCTAGGTGTCGGAGTTTCTCTGGGCTAGTGAAGTGAGTTGTCCTCTACGGGGAGTCTGTTTTGTCTGCATCATGAGAGAGATAAGTGGAGTGTCCTCTGAGCGGAGGTGAGCTAGTGAAGTGGAGTTAAGGTGGGAGCCTAGGTTTTGTCTTGCCCCCCTTGTGTTTGTGGGGTGGAGTCTCTTTGCAGCAAACTAGCTTGTGTAGGCCACGATGGGTATACGAGGGAGACGTGTATTATGGATACCACGTGTTCGCCCCCTCGCCCCCGCGCTCGTACATCCACGGGACGCCGCACGCTGCACCTACGCGCACGCCCGCAGCCACAAGTCGTTTTTGCGGACACTTGTAGTACGCGCGCACGCGCCACACTAATTTTCACTCGACGGAGAGGAAGGTGTGGTACAGTAAGGAATCAGTAAGGTTTACAATTGAGTAGTTCTTCGTACGAATTAGCCAGGTTAGGATAGGATATGAGTGTGAGAGTCTTTTAATAATCTTTCCGTTTCAGGGGAAGACTATTTAAATAAACTAAAGAAGCTTGTCTTATCTGTTACTTTGCCCAACACTCTTGATACAGTAGATTTAAAACTTAGGACGATACAGAGCCGCCCGAAGGGTGAGTTAAATAGAGGTTGGTGTCGGATGGCTTGTAATTATTCATACAGGATTATCAGACACGAGTTCTACACAATAAAGAAAATAATTGTTATTAAGACATAGAGGGAGAACAAAAACCCCCGTGACAAAGGTGAACGACAGCGGGGTATGTTGGAGTGGGAATATACTGGCGTAAACCAAAAATTCATCATATTTAGTTAGAGAACACTTATGTAGAAAGAATATTTAGATTGTACAGAATCCTCAAAGGCCTGTGAGAGGTCACAAAGGGTTAACATCGAAATTTTCTGTGTTGTCCATATTCATATATTTTGTCGGTTATAGTTGTAGAGCTGTCTCCGTTGATAGCTTGGGTCGAAAGCCATGACGACTATTAGAAAGTAGCTTGTTGTTTTCTAAGTAATCTTTTAGACAGTTGTCTAGCAAACACTTTTTTCCCAAGTATTTTAGACACAATGGGTAATAAAGGATAAAGGGTCCTGTAGTTACTCAACAACATCAGGGATCAACATTTTTATATATTGGACAACACATGCGTAACCAATTTGCGTAACCGTAAACTGCTTCCCCTTTTTAATTCTTCCTGAGAGACGTCTGTAAGTGGATTCCCCTACGTTAGAAAGGAATTCCTATAGAAATTTTCGACTTTCGCCTTGATGTTACACAGGAAGAATGTGAGTATTACGCTTGTTTTTCTGATTAGGAATAATTTCACCAAGAAACTTTCAAGTTGCTGATGTATTTCCTTTGCAATCTATTGAAACGCAGATCTTGGTAATGCTCTATCTTAGATGATGCTGATAAGTGTTTGTACATATGTTTAAGCAGTTTTGGTTTTATAGCGTTCTCGCAACTCAGGATATTTGTATTCAAGCTTTTGACTTTAATTTTTTGTAGCTCATCCACGGTTCTCCATTGCCTCACGATATACGCCACTCATCCATGGTGCGGAGTACCTTTCAGCAGTTTTAGTCACAACAGGGGCACATATTCAAGACAAACACTATCATTAAAAATATCTACTTCGGGGTTTTGTTGTTAAACGTCGTCAGTGTTAAAAAATCATATCTTCATATAATGCACATGTCTAAAAGCAGTAGGCAGTAGGAAAGTGTCTTTATCGTAGTGTTCATATCATGAAAAGTTTTATATCCACGGTATTTTTCTAGGTTTTCTTACATTTATAACAACTGACACAAGGTCATGGCTGCAACCACTGGAGGTGAGAGAGAGCACGCTTGTTCATGACAGTGTGATATACCTCAGTGTAACGTTGAGAGATTATAGTAATAATAAGATCTAATAAGTAGTGGTGTCCTTGAATGATTCCCAAATCTACAAACTAAAAATTCAAAAAAGATAAGAAATACATAGTACCAAAAGAATTAAGTTGTTCTTGTGGGTTTGTTAATAATTTGAGTCAACTTATCTTCGATCTCTCATTATCTTGGTCATTTATATTCCCGTTATCAGCATATCATCAGTAAATCTCCCAAGATAAAAAACACTTTTACCTCGCAAGCATGCACCTATCACTCCTGTAGTGTAATCAAATGATGAGTGTTAAAGCTTTAGGTGTCTATATATCACATCTCCAATGATGATGAGAAGGTAGCTTCCTGCACTGAATCATGCACACATACATCCTCCACGCTCCTACTGTCTGCACACAGTATGAGAGGGAGGGATTTAAAGTACTCACGTATATACAAGCAGACACAACTCCATCGTCCATTGTCACATCTAATATCGTAATATACATGATGTCAAATACATAACCATCAGGAGTGTTTCATGTAGCATGTCTCACTCACACATAGACACATCAATATGTCCTACAGCTAACATTAACTTTACTTCATCCACAGACTGATAACAATGATGGTGCGTTCACATGTTCTACTATTAGCAATTCTTCTTTAGTCTCACACCGGCCGGTAGGTCGTCGCATGACTTCAATAATATAATATACAAAGCATTGCTTTTATGTCTAAGGAATGGCATGCTCACACGGAGTTTGTGGTCAATCTACATTTGCTTGTATGTGGTTGAATTCCCCACAATTAAAGCAACCTATCTTGTTTCTTGTAGGTGATTGTTATTTTGTGCAAACTTCCATCATAAACAATATATAATAATAACTTATTACTACCCACATTCTGGCATGGCGGCTCTATAGTGTACATTGTGGGGAGTTGTGTGCCTCTCACCGGAATTAGAAACAGATCGGTAGCGATGGACGTGGCTTTTTCTACATCTTTGATGTGTGTTGAGCCCCCTCTGAGGGGGACGGTGGTACTCCAAGACCTTTATGAGGCATCACTGGTGGAGTCGAGGGGCGACAATGGCGTACGTTTCAGGGAGGAATGAGAAAAAGGAGGAGGAGGGAGCTGAGAATTAAAACAAGGTCCTGGGAGGGGGGCCGTCGGTACTGGTTGGGCGTGCATATACATACTCCTACCGCAGGGGGGAACAGGGGGTACCTCTGGAGGTATTAGTGAACGTTGGGTATGAATTAGGTTGTATTGAATTGAAAGGGGCGGCATTAAACATTTCTCCTGATCAGTTAACCAATGGTTGCCTTATAATGGGAGCTGGTGTGTTGGTGTGTTGAGATGCTGTTTAACCGTTTTTTTTGGGGGTCAATGTAAATATTTGTCTTGTTTAGTTTGGACACATAGACAACGGAATCGCTTGTCTCACTACACTTGAACAAAGCTGAAATCGGGACACTGTTTATCAATGGCATCTAACAGTATGATCACTCCAAATCTGTTGAAAAATGGAGACCATAGTTGTCACTAGCGGTATTAAAACACATTCATCAACATCAACTAGTGCTGAGTGTAAACATAGCTGATGTTTTTACAACAAATTACACCATTTGATCTGCCCATTTAACTAATTTCTCATTAATACTGGATTATTTCATCATTGCTTCCTGAATCCTTGACTGAGCACGATGTCACATACATAATTTTCATGTTGCTACAGTTGTATTTAAGGTCAATTACCAGAAACCCTAAAATCATCCAATATTGCACTCAGAAGTCTACATTAATTCACATAAATCATATTAAACCGCAGTACAAAAACACAGACAGACGGGATGCGAGAAAGCTTCTGTGTGACAAAATTCCTTATTGTCAATATACCCATAGTAATAGTTCCTGACGAGAAACACGTATTTGCTAAATCAGAGGTAATACCTGTTGCATATTGGTATCTTCCTAACAGTAAACAGTAGTCGGTGAATGGGGAGCCAGTTACTTATTTTTCATACTTGATTTTAGACTCTAGTCGCGAACTCGCTTTGCAGCATCTCAATGATACTGTAAGCAGATTTTATTTTGTTGATACCATTCATTTCTTAAGTCCTTTGTTCTAAATTGGGACTTTTATTCATTTCTATACCCTTATTCATTTCCAAATTTCGTTATGTGTTTCTTTACCTGTTGCCGAGAACGCGAGCGGTGTAAGCCCAGAGTTCCGGGTGGAGGGTCGTCGAGTCCAGTGGCGATTTGAGCGGAAACTACTGGTTGTTGCATTACCTGGCGTTTTCGCGGGTTGTCTGTCCACTGAGTGAGATCGCGGCACCAGGTCCGTCGGTGTAGAAGGGTTGTTTTGTAGAGACAAGTCCACTTGGGTTGATGTTGAGTATCATCAAGGCGCGTGGTAGCTAGAGCTGTATCATTAGGGAAGGCTGTTGAAAGTATTTCAGGTCAATCATTGGTTGAGGGGTGGATGGAATCATTATATGGTAGCTGACTGCAGGCGGTAAGGGTAGTTTGGGAGCCGAGTTGTTTCATGGGAACTGCAGGCGTAGCAGGCGTTGAAGATACAAGGTTGCGCGTCGGGTAGTGTGAGTGGGAGTGGCTGCTCGGACGGCGGCAGGTGGAGGATTGTTAGTGCATCGGCAGCGCGGGGGCTGGGTGGTTGCTGGTCAGCGGCGCAGAGTGGGTGTGTTGCGTCGTGTACGACATTCAGGGCAAGTGTTCGATTAGAGGCTCAAGAAAATACAATTAATTTATCCTTTTCTCCCCATACACTTGGAAAATTCCATTCTCGCATTGGTTTTGTATAAGATCCCAATTTACGAGACCTTTCAAGCGCTTTCTCTGGTTAATTTGTGTGGTGTGGGTTCTCCGCACAGAGGACAACTCCGTTGGCTTTTCCAGTGTCATGGCAACGGGCTTGGGTGGTATGCGCATGCGCAGGATCAGTGGCTGCTGGTCGAGGGGGGGTTAGTAGGCTTTACTTTTGTGTCCTAAAACTATGACTAAGTCCCCCACTGCCTCTCATCTTTCCAGGATCCCACACAATTCTACCACCCCCCCCCATCTGCATTCATGCATTTGTCAGCCTCTTATGCGTACCTCAGCCTTTTTACTGAAGTGTAAAATGGGCCACAATGCAGGAGCTATATCCAGTAGT
>JAPQNM010000850.1:0-11570 GCA_029783475.1 Metacarcinus magister | reverse complement strand
ATATATATATATATATATATATATATATATATATATATATATATATATATATATAGTAATGATGAAACTGAGTCCAGATTCGTGTTCAGTTTGACTGAAAACCTTTAGGTACAAATTTTCATGAAATTCTGAGGTGTGGAAATTTTTCACGAAATTTTCAAGGATGTCACCCTAGAATTTTTTCATGAAATCATGTTTTTCAAAATAACTCGAAAAGTATGAGGTTTACGTAAAACACATTCGTAATAGTAAATATAGAGCAGGAGACGCCCGTTCCTTTGAGCTTTACTAGAATGTAATTGGAATGTAAGTAATGGAGATATTGATATATTTGTATTTTAAACGAAACTTCTACTTAATTACATTTTTCTCCTAAACCAAAAGAGTAATTTACAAACGGATGACACCATCAGATAGAACTTGTCAAGCTGAACAACTTTGTTTCTATACATCTTTGTTGTAGGACTAATACTTTACTTGTAAAATGACTAAACTATTTTGGACTCAAATTCTGGTGGAAATCTTCGGGCCAAAAATTTCACGAATCCATTTTCATCACAAATCCACGAAAACTTATATTGAAGTTAAAGGTTTATAAATTAATAATAATACATGTTAAGGAATTGTTGCTGTTGGAGTAAATAAATATTAATAATTATAATAATAAATATAAATGATAAAAATAAATATTAATGATAAAAATATATATTAATGATAAAAATATATATTAATGATAAAAATATATATTAATGATAAAAATAAATATTAATGATAAAAATAAATATTAATGATAAAAATAAATATTAATGATACAAATAAATATTAATGATAAAAATATATATTAATGATAAAAATATATATTAATGATAAAAATAAATATTTATGATAAAAATAAATATTAATGATAAAAATAAATATTAATGATAAAAATATATATTAATGATAAAAATATATATTAATGATAAAAATAAATATTAATGATAAAAATAAATATTAATGATAAAAATAAATATTAATGATAAAAATAAATAATAATGATAAAAATAAATATTAATGATAAAAATATATATTAATGATAAAAATATATATTAATGATAAAAATATATATTAATGATAAAAATAAATATTAATGATAAAAATAAATATTAATGATAAAATATATATTAATGATAAAAATATATATTAATGATAAAAATAAATATTAATGATAAAAATATATATTAATGATAAAAATATATATTAATGATAAATATATATATTAATGATAAAAATAAATATTAATGATAAAAATAAATATTAATGATAAAAATAAATAATAATGATACAAATAAATATTAATGATAAAAATATATATTAATGATAAAAATATATATTAATGATAAAAATATATATTAATGATAAAAATAAATATTAATGATAAAAATAAATATTAATGATAAAAATATATATTAATGATAAAAATAAATATTAATGATAAAAATATATATTAATGATAAAAATATATATTAATGATAAAAATATATATTAATGATAAAAATATATATTGATGATAAAAATAAATATTAATGATAAAAATAAATAATAATGATAAAAATAAATATTAATGATAAAAATATATATTAATGAGAAAAATAAATATTAATGATAAAAATAAATATTAATGATAAAAATATATATTAATGATAAAAATAAATATTAATGATAAAAATAAATATTAATGATAAAAATATATATTAATGATAAAAGATAAATATTAATGAAAAAATAAATATTAATGATAAAAATATATATTAATGATAAAAATATATATTAATGATAAAAATATATATTAATGATAAAAATATATATTAATGATAAAAATAAATATTAATGATAAAAATATATATTAATGATAAAAATATATATTGATGATAAAAATAAATATTAATGATAAAAATAAATAATAATGATAAAAATAAATATTAATGATAAAAATATATATTAATGATAAAAATAAATATTAATGATAAAAATAAATATTAATGATAAAAAATATATATTAATGATAAAAATAAATATTAATGATAAAAATAAATATTAATGATAAAAATAAATAATAATGATAAAAATAAATATTAATGATAAAAATATATATTAATGATAAAAATAAATATTAATGATAAAATATATATTAATGATAAAAATATATATTAATGATAAAAATATATTAATGATAAAAATATATATTGATGATAAAAATAATATTAATGATAAAAATAAATAATAATGATAAAAATAAATATTAATGATAAAAATATATATTAATGATAAAAATAAGTATTAATGATAAAAATAAATATTAATGATAAAAAATATATATTAATGATAAAAATAAATATTAATGAAAAAATAAATATTAATGATAAAAATATATATTAATGATAAAAATAAATATTAATGATATAAATAAATATTAATGATAAAAATAAATAATGATAAAAATAAATATTAATGATAAAAATATATATTAATGATAAAAATATATATTAATGATAAAAATAAATATTAATGATATAAATAAATATTAATGATAAAAATAAATATTAATGATAAAAATAAATAATAATGATAGAAAATAAATATAATGATAAAAATAAATATTAATGATAGAAATAAATAATAATGATAAAAATAAATATTAATGATTAAAATAAATATTAATGATAAAAATAAATATTAAAGATAAAAATAAATATTCATGATAAAAATAAATATTAATGATAAAAATAATATTAATGATAATGATAAATATATATGATAAAAATAAATAATAATGATAAAATAATAATAATGATAAAAATAATATAATGATAGAAATAAATAATAATGATAAAAAATAAATATTAATGATAAAGAATAAATATTGATGATAAAAATAAATATTAATGATAAAATAAATATTAATGATAAAAATAAATATTAATGATAGAAATAAATAATAATGATAAAAAATAAATATTAATGATAAAAATAAATATTGATGATAAAAATAAATATTAATGATAAAAATATATATTAATGATAAAAATAAATATTAATGATAAAAATAAATAATAATGATAAAAATATATATTAATGATAAAAATATATATTAATGATAAAAATATATATTAATGATAAAAAATAAATATTAATGATAAAAATAAATATTAATGATAAAAATATATATTAATGATAAAAATATATATTAATGATAAAAATAATTATTAATGATAAAAATATATATTAATGGTAAAAATAAATATTAATGATAAAAATAAATATTAATGATAAAAATAAATAATAATGATAAAAATAAATATTAATGATAAAAATATATATTAATGATAAAAATATATATTAATGATAAAAATATATATTAATGATAAAAATAAATATTAATGATAAAAATATATATTAATGATAAAAATATATATTGATAAAAATAAATATTAATGATAAAAATATATATTAATGATAAAAATATATATTAATGATAAAAATATATATTAATGATAATAATATATATTAATGATAAAAATAAATATTAATGATAAAAATATATATTAATGATAAAAATATATATTAATGATAAAAATATATATTAATGATAAAAATATATATTAATGATAGAAATATATATTAATGATAAAAATAAATATTAATGATAAAAATAAATATTAATGATAAAAATATATATTAATGATAAAAATATATATTAATGATAAAAAATAAATATTAATGATAAAAATAAATATTAATGATAAAAATATATATTAATGATAAAAATAAATATTAATGATAAAAATATATATTAATGATTAAAATATATATTAATGATAAAAATAAATATTAATGATAAAAATATATATTAATGATTAAAATATATATTAATGATAAAAATATATATTAATGATAAAAATAAATATTAATGATAAAAATAAATATTAATGATAAAAATATATATTAATGATAAAAATATATATTAATGATAAAAATAAATATTAATGATAAAAATAAATATTAATGATAAAAATATATATTAATGATAAAAATATATATTAATGATAAAAATAAGTATTAATGATAAAAATAAATATTAATGATAAAAATAAATATTAATGATAAAAATATATATTAATGATAAAAATATATATTAATGATAAAAATAAATATTAATGATAAAAATAAATATTAATGATAAAAATAAATATTAATGATAAAAATAAATATTAATGATAAAAATATATATTAATGATAAAAATATATATTAATGATAAAAATAAATATTAATGATAAAAATAAATAATAATGATAAAAATAAATATTAACGATAAAAATATATATTAATGATAACAATAAATATTAATGATAAAATATATATTAAAGATAAAAATATATATTAATGATAAAAAATAAATATTAATGATGAAAAATATATTAATGATAAAAATAAATATTAATGATAAAAATAAATATTAATGATAAAAATAAATATTAATGATGCAAAATAAATATTAATGATAAAAATATATATTAATGATAAAAATAAATAATGATAAAAATAAATATTAATGATAAAAATATATATTAATGATAAAAATATATATTAATGATAAAAATATATATTGATGATAAAAATAAATATTAATGATAAAAATATATATTAATGATAAAAATATATATTGATGATAAAAATAAATATTAATGATAAAAATATATATTAATGATAAAAATATATATTAATGATAAAAATATATATTAATGATAAAAATATATATTAATGATAAAAATAAATATTAATGATAAAAATATATATTAATGATAAAAATATATATTAATGATAAAAATATATATTAATGATAAAAATAAATATTAATGATAAATATAAATATTAATGATAAAAATATATATTAATGATAAAAATAAATATTAATGATAAAAATATATTTAATGATAAAAATATATATTGATGATAAAAATAAATATTAATGATAAAAATATATATTAATGATAAAAATATATATTAATGATAAAAATATATATTAATGATAAAAATAAATATTAATGATAAAAATAATTATTAATGATAAAAATATATATTAATGATAAAAATATATATTAATGATAAAAAATAATATTAATGATAAAAATATATATACAAGATAAAAATATATATTAATGATAAAAATATATATTAATGATAAAAATATATATTAATGATGAAAATATATGTTAATGATAAAAATAAATATTAATGATAAAAATAAATATTAATGGTAAAAATAAATATTAATGATAAATGTATATATTAATGATAAAAATAAATATTAATGATAAAAATAAATATTAATGATAAAAATAAATATTAATGATAAAAATATATATTAATGATAAAAATATATATTAATGATAAAAATATATATTAATGATAAAATAAATATTAATGATAAAAGTATATATTAATGATAAAAATATATATTAATGATAAAAATATATATTAATGATAAAAATAAATATTAATGATAAAAAAAAATATTAATGATAAAAATATATATTAATGATAAAAATATATATTAATGATAAAAAATAAATATTAATGATAAAAATAAATATTAATGATAAAAATATATATTAATGATAAAAATATATATTAATGATAAAAATAAGTATTAATGATAAAAATAAATATTAATGATAAAAATAAATATTAATGAAAAAAATATATATTAATGATAAAAATATATATTAATGATAAAAATAAATATAATGATAAAAATAAATATTAATGATAAAAATAAATATTAATGATAAAAATAAATAATAATGATAAAAATAAATATTAATGATAAAAAATATATTAATGATAAAAATATATATTAATGATAAAAATATATATTAATGATAAAATAAATATTAATGATAAAAATAAATATTAATGATAAAATAAATATTAATGATAAAAATAAATATTAATGATAAAAATAAATATTAATGATAAAAATATATATTAATGATAAAAATAAATATTAATGATAAAAATAAACATTAATGATAAAAATAAATATTAATGATAAAAATAAATATTAATGCTAAAAATAAATATTAATGATAAAAATATATATTAATGATAAAAATATATATTAATGATAAAAATAAATATTAATGATAAAAATAAATATTAATGATAAAAATATATATTAATGATAAAAATATATATTAATGATAAAAATAAGTATTAATGATAAAAATAAATATTAATGATAAAAATAAATATTAATGATAAAAATATATATTAATGATAAAAATATATATTAATGATAAAAATAAATATTAATGATAAAAATAAATATTAATGATAAAAATAAATATTAATGATAAAAATAAATATTAATGATAAAAATATATATTAATGATAAAAATATATATTAATGATAAAAATAAATATTAATGATAAAAATAAATATTAATGATAAAAATAAATATTAATGATAAAAATATATATTAATGATAAAAATAAATATTAATGATAAAAATATATATTAATGATAAAAATATATATTAATGATATAAATAAATATTAATGATGAAAATATATATTAATGATAAAAATAAATATTAATGATAAAAATATATATTAATGATAAAAATAAATATTAATGATGAAAATAAATATTAATGATAAAAATATATATTAATGATAAAAATAAATAATGATAAAAATAAATATTAATGATAAAAATATATATTAATGATAAAAATATATATTAATGATAAAAATATATATTGATGATAAAAATAAATATTAATGATAAAAATATATATTAATGATAAAAATATATATTAATGATAAAAATAAATATTAATGATAAAAATATATATTAATGATAAAAATATATATTAATGATAAAAATATATATTAATGATAAAAATAAATATTAATGATAAAAATAAATATTAATGATAAAAATATATATTAATGATAAAAATAAGTATTAATGATAAAAATATATATTAATGATAAAAATAAATATTAATGATAAAATAAATATTAATGATAAAAATATATATTAATGATAAAAATAAATATTAATGATAAAAATATATATTAATGATAAAAATATATATTAATGATAAAAATAAATATTAATGATAAAAATATATATTAATGATAAAAATATATATTAATGATAAAAATATATATTAATGATAAAAATAAATATTAATGATAAAAATAATATTAATGATAAAAATATATATTAATGATAAAAATATATATTAATGATAAAAATAAATATTAATGATAAAAATATATATACAAGATAAAAATATATATTAATGATAAAAATATATATTAATGATAAAAATATATATTAATGATGAAAATATATGTTAATGATAAAAATAAATATTAATGATAAAAATAAATATTAATGGTAAAAATAAATATTAATGATAAAAGTATATATTAATGATAAAAATAAATATTAATGATAAAAATAAATATTAATGATAAAAATAAATATTAATGATAAAAATATATATTAATGATAAAAATATATATTAATGATAAAAATATATATTAATGATAAAATTAAATATTAATGATAAAAGTATATATTAATGATAAAAATATATATTAATGATAAAAATATATATTAATGATAAAAATAAATATTAATAATAAAAAAAATATTAATGATAAAAATATATATTAATGATAAAAATATATATTAATGATAAAAAATAAATATTAATGATAAAAATAAATATTAATGATAAAAATATATATTAATGATAAAAATATATATTAATGATAAAAATAAGTAATAATGATAAAAATAAATATTAATGATAAAAATAAATATTAATGAAAAAAATATATATTAATGATAAAAATATATATTAATGATAAAAATAAATAATAATGATAAAAATAAATATTAATGATAAAAATAAATATTAATGATAAAAATAAATAATAATGATAAAAATAAATATTAATGATAAAAAAATATATTAATGATAAAAATATATATTAATGATAAAAATATATATTAATCATTGAAAATAAATATTAATGATAAAAATAAATATTAATGATAAAATTAAATATTAATGATAAAAATAAATATTAATGATAAAAATAAATATTAATGATAAAAATATATATTAATGATAAAAATAAATATTAATGATAAAAATAAACATTAATGATAAAAATAAATATTAACGATAATAATAAATATTAATGATAAAAATAAATATTAATGATAAAAATAAATATTAATGATAAAAATAAATATTAATGCTAAAAATAAATATTAATGCTAAAAATAAATATTAATGCTAAATATAAATATTTATGCTAAAAATAAATATTAATGCTAAAAATAAATATTAATGATAAAAATAAATATTAATGCTAAAAATAATTATTAATGCTAAAAATAAATATTAATACTAAAAATAAATATTAATGATATAAATAAATATTAATGCTAAAAATAAAGAGAGAGAGAGAGAGAGAGAGAGAGAGAGAGAGAGAGAGAGAGAGAGAGAGAGAGAGAGAGAGAGAGAGAGAGAGAGAGAGAGAGAGAGTCTTTTCTTCTCTCTCTTTCCTTTCACTCTGATATCGACCGTCTTGTAACAATAGCGAAACGTTGAGGAATACCTGATGAGAGAGAGAGAGAGAGAGAGAGAGAGAGAGAGAGAGAGAGAGAGAGAGAGAGAGAGAGAGAGAGAGAGAGAGAGAGAGAGACAAAAAAAAAGAAGAGAATGCATATTTTTTCTCCACCATTTAATTGCATACAACGTTGTAGGTCAGATGTAACGAATAGGTAAACATAATATCTTGTTTTTATTGTTTTTTTTTTTATCTCGCTTTAATTGTATTGCTAAACCTGTCAATACTCTCACCTGGATTTCATTTTGAGTGAGTGACGTGTCTTCAACCTGTTCGGCAGCTGTCACGGAGGCGGCTCTAACATGATGACACTTCTGTTCCCTACTGTTTGTCTGTTACTTCTCTCTGTTCCTGTTGGTTTTCACTATAATTAACCTTTTATTTTATTATGGTGATGGATAGTGAGTGTTTATCTGTTTGTTTTGTCTCTGTTTTTTGTTTTTTATCTACTTATCAATTTGTATTTTTGTCTGTACAGTGGAGTGTCTCATCTAACGCATTTGGATCTAACGAATTCGCAGCTAACGACCCTTTTGATGCTCTACCTGGCCAAGCTGTGTGTATGCATGGGAGAGAGAGAGAGAGAGAGAGAGAGAGAGAGAGAGAGAGAGAGAGAGAGAGAGAGAGAGAGAGAGAGAGAGAGAGAATAAGATAGAATGAGAGAATGAGAGCGAGAGATATTAGTATCTATAAACATTTTCCTTCCTTCCTATATATAAACAAAAAATAAAAATAAAAATAAATAAATAAATAATTAAAATACAGTTTTTATATAGTGTTTAATATTATAGTAATGATAAAATTGAGTCTATATTCGTGTTCTTTATCCTTGAAAACCTATATATATAAATTTTCATGAGATTCTGAGGTGTCAAAATTTTCATGAAATTTCCAAGGCAACACCCTTAGATTTTTTTTGATAAATCACATTTTGTTAAATAACTCAAAAACTATGAGGTTTACGTAAAAGACTTAGAACATAGTAATTAAAGAGTAGGGAACGCCCGTTCTTTTGAGCTATATGAGAATGAAATCGGTTCATTAGTAACTGAGAAAATAGTATATTAGTTTTGTTGACAAAATTTCAACAAAACTTAAATTTCCGACTAAACTATAAAGTATATTTTAAATCTGATTCCACCGTTAGATAGACAACATCAAACTTAATATATGAACATCTATACATTATTGCTCTACAACAAATATTTTCCGAGTAAAATGGCAAAAACACATTCGACCAAATTTACACTCCAAAAATTTTGGGTGACAAAATTAAAAATCTACAATTGTTACAGAAGCCTGAAAAAATAACATAAATAACACACTGAACACACACACACATCCAAACACACACATGAACACACTCAAACACCCACTTTCTACCCCCAAACACACCCAAACATACCAAAAAACACACATACCCCCAAAAAACACACTTTCTACCCCCAAACACACCTAAACACCCCCCAAATTGCACAAATAGTATGTATATATTACTTTTAATTTATCTCGCTCTCTCTCTCATACATACATACATACACAGAACATCATTCCTACTTACAAGTGTAATATCCTGACAAATATATGTACCACACTTCTGCTAACGAATTGACTCGTATTGTTGTAAGTAAATGGCTTGTTAACTGCAACGATTATACTTGTTTTTACGGGAATATCAATCTAATATGTCCTCTAGTTTTTTTATTATATACTTAACACTGAAATCACTCACCCAAAAACATTCACTATTTCCTTTATATAGCATTACTTGTATGAGTAAGTACATAAGTAAGTGGTTGAGTATCTACATACATCATCCTTGCAAGGGAGAGAAAAGAGCAAGATAAGTTAAGAGAAAGGAAGGGAGGAGGGAGGAGAAGGAGGTTGAGGAGAAAAAGGAAGAGCAGGATGGAGATATTAGACAGCGAAGCAGGAAATGGAAAAGAGAGAGAGAGAGAGGAAAGGCAGAGGGAAGGGAGGCGGTACTGGATGGAGGAATTTAGGAAAGGAGAGAGAGACGTTGAAGGAAAGAAAAAAATAGAATAAAGGAAGAGTGGAATGAAGGACAGAGAGCAGAGAGAGGAGAATGAAGGCTTGGAAAGTGCAGAACTAAGGTTGACAAGATAAAAGAGAAATGTTTGTTTGCATGCATATACCTCAATGTATACGTACCTGTCCAAACACACACACACACACACACACACACACACACACACACACACACACACACACACACACACACACACCTGCCTACCCTTAAATATTAATGATAAAAATAAATATTAATGATAAAAATAAATATTAATGCTAAAAATAAATAATAATGATAAAAATAAATATTAATGATAAAAATAAATATTAATGATAAAAATAAATATTAATGCTAAAAATAAATAATAATGATAAAAATTAATATTAATGATAAAAATAAATATTAATGATAAAAATAAATATTAATGCTAAAAATAAATATTAATGATAAAAATAAATATTAATGCTAAAAATAATTATTAATGCTAAAAATAAATATTAATGCTAAATATAAATATTTATGCTAAAAATAAATATTAATGCTAAAAATAAATATTAATGATAAAAATAAATATTAATGATAAAAATAAATATTAATGCTAAAAATAAATATTAATGATAAAAATAAATATTAATGCTAAAAATAAATATTAATACTAAAAATAAATATTAATGATAAAAATAAATATTAATGATAAAAATAAATAATAATGATAAAAATAAATAATAATGATAAAAATAATTATTAATGATAAAAATAAATATTAATGCTAAAAATAATTATTAATGATAAAAATAAATATTAAGGATAAAAATAAATATTAACGATAAAAAT
>JAPQNM010000849.1:0-11783 GCA_029783475.1 Metacarcinus magister | reverse complement strand
TGTGGCAACCATGTAAGGCGTCTGTCAAATATTAAGCCCAAGAATCGAGTCGTTTCAACTACTGCAGTCTCCTGCCATAGAGGTATAGGTCTGGATCCCTAAATCACCTCTGCTTCGAGAGAAAAGCATAGCAACCGTCTTTGTGGGGGAAAAGTTAAAACCATGACTATCGGCCCAACGGGTGACCCGGCCAAGAGCCAACTGGATGTGTCGCTCGGCCACATCGAGACGAGAGGAAGCGTAGGAGAGGGAAAAGTATTAAAATATTAAAATTAACGGTGCGTGGGGAGGCCCCTAGAGGAGACCCTCCCAACACCAGTATCCTTCTTGCTCTTACCCTGCCTAATGGCAGTGGCTAGAGCAGTGGAGGCAGTGGACAATCGCCTTGCAGTCTTTCCTAGCCCAGTGGCCAGTGAGGTGGCCACAGCAGCAGGAGCAGTGATGACGGCGTGAGCCGACAACGGGGTAGGAGTGACGGCCGGAGCCGACACCAAGGCGGGAGTAACGGCCGTAGCCGACACAGGGGCGGGAGTAACGGCCAGAGCCGTCACCGGGGCAGGAGTGTTGGTCAAAGTCAAAACGGTCGGGGCCGACAGCGGGGTGGGAGTGACGGCCGGAGCCGACACCGGGGTGGGAGTGACGGCCGGAGCCGACACCGGGGTAGGAGTGACGGCCGGAGCCGACACCGGGGTGGGAGTGACGGCCGTAGCCGACACCGGGGTGGGAGTGACGGTCGGAGCCGACACCGGGGTAGAAGTGACGGCCGGAGCCGACACCGGGGTAGAAGTGACGGCCGGAGCCGACACCGGGGTGGGAGTGACGGCCGGAGCCGACACCGGGGTGGGAGTGACGGCCGGAGCCGACACCGGGGAGGGAGTGACGGCCGAAGCCGACACTGGGGTAAAAGTGACGGACGGAGCCGACACTGGTGGGGGCCTTCGAGGCCCACCAGAGGGTGTAGAGGATCGTGCCTCCTTAGGAAGGGGCACCTCCTCGATGGAGTCTTCACTTCTGCTACGCTTATGGTGTGATGGCGTAGCAGTAGGGGTCTGAGTGAGTTCCTCTGACACCTCCATGGATGTAGAGGGCAGAGCAGCAGGAGTAACAGCATTTTTGTGTGAAGCATTTTGTGGCTTAGCCACTTGGTGTCCTGTAGCAGTCGGTTTGTGTAGCTGACGTCTACCAGTAAGAGAGGACAGCATATTTGCATAAGTCACTCCTGGACGTATATGCGTAGTAAGGACTCTACGCTTTGCCTCAGCAAAATCAATTTTCTCCGTGGTCCTGATGGAGAGTACTTCCCTCTCAAATCTGTAGCGGTCGCAGTCTTTTGAGTAAGCTGGGTGAGGTCCGTGGCAGTTAAAGCAAGAGACAGGACCAGGGCAGGTCGTGCCATCGTGATCCGTTGTACCACAGGACGGGCACACCGCTGGTAGGCCATCTTGCAACCTACGGCAGGAACGACTGACATGTCCGAATGCCTGACAGTGATAGCATCGCCTAGGGGACGGTATGTATGCTTTTACTGGGAGGCGAAGCCACGCCAGTTTGACAACTTCAGGCAGTTTGAGTCGGTCGAAGGTGAGAAACAGGGTAGGGGTGGGAACAAGAACTCCATCAACTTTCCTCTGTAGACGATCAACTCCTACAACACCCTGATCACTCAGTTCGTGTAGAAGCTTTTCAGTTGAGTAGCGCATGACGTCACGAGAAAAGATGACCCCCTTACACTGGTTGAAAGTAGCGTGTGGAGTACACGCCACCTGCGTTCCAGGGACAGAGGAGATCGCTCTGAGGCGAGCACTCTCTTCCGGGGACGACACCTCCACTAGGAGACTACCATCCCTTTGGGAGGAGACCTTAGGCTCGCGTCCACAAACTTTAATGAGTGCTCTATGTACGTCAAATATGTCCAGATCCATGACAGACACCCCATCAAGAGACTTGATGACAAGGAATTGTTCGTAATATGCCGGTTCGAAAGTACCTGGTAGAGTCTGAATGAGAGGGCCTGAAAAGCCCTTCTGTGCGTTAACGCGTCTTTGTTTTCTTGGCTTGTAATTTATAAATTCTCGGTTCGAATCTGTAGAATTCGAAGCGGAGGGGACAGTGGTCCCAGTTGCACCACCCGTGGCCCGGAAAGGCTGAAGTGTGGCGATAAGGGAAGATCGAGAAGAAGCCGGGGACGAGCGGACGTCAGGGAGCGAGTTTGGTCGCGAAAGTGGTGGTGAAGATGCCATATAATATTAAGAAAGCATTTGCTTCCCCACCCCCCCACCCACCACGGAGCCCAACAAGGGAGGGATGTATGTTGAGGCACGACGGCTCTCAACAGCCCTAGGGGTAGTGGGGGAAGTATACGCAGCCACTGCCTGGAGTGAGGTGGCAGCCGCAGGGACCGTTGCGGTGCCCACCAGACAGCAGCCGCTTGACCCTAGCCAACGCATGACCAGCCGATTGATCCAGCGGGGCCACACTGGACCACCTGTCTTACCCCAAACTCCCCCACCAAAGAAGTGTGTTGTCCACCGCAGGGAACTACCTCCTGCCCTGCGGTGGACTCAACTCCCAGATGAGGGAGCGCGGGGAGTATACAGGACGCAACGCACGGCAAACACGCTGGGAGGCTTAGTCCTTCCCTAGATGTAGACGGGTAAGGACGAGCAACATCACCGGTAGGCCTCCTCTACCAGTGATGAAGGGGGAGTGCTTGGTCCACGAGGCCGACGGACACCAACCCTACAGAGACGGACAGGGCCTCGTAGGAGGGGGCGCCGCCGACCACGCTTCAAGCCCCGCCACCACATCAAGGTGACTCCCCACGGCGGGGTTTACTGGCTGAAGTAATCACCTGTGTTATATCATCCGCGTATACTATATCTAAACATCCTGGGCCCGCGTTTGGAATGTCATTAGTGAATAGGTTATATAGAGTTGGTGATAGGACACTACCTTGTGGTACACCACTTTGTAATTTAATTATGTTGCTGTGTTCATGACCTATTAATATTTTAGCTGTTCTGTCATCTAAGAAGTTACAAAGTATTTTCATGAGTATTGTTGGTAAATTAAGTTGTTGCAATTTATATTTTAGACCATTATGCCATACTTTCTCAAAAGCCTTAGCTACGTCTCTAAGTACCACATATACTTGTTCCTTATTTGCTAAGGCATTTGCAATTGTTTCGTTGATTATAGTGATAGCTGTTGTGGTACCCTTTTGTGGTCTGAAACCATGTTGTCTATCTTTAATTATGTTATGCTCCGCTATAAATGTATTAAGTCTGCCCAAGATGATTCTTTCAAACATCTTTCCAGGTACTTCGAGTAATGAGATGGGCCTGTAATTCAGGGGATTTAATGGAGACTTGTTAGCTTTAGGAATAAATTTAATTACTGCTGTTTTAAAAATGTGTGGGAAGGAGCCAGTAGAATAACATGCATTGAAAATATTTGTTAATTGTTCTAAGGTTTTGTCAGTGCATTTTTCTAGTATTAGCTTATTAATTTTTGAGTAACCTGGTGCTTTCTTTTTAGATTTGTTTATATATCTCTTTAATTCAGTTATGTCAATTTTTCTGGTATGGCAACTGTCATTGTTCAGTCTACTTAGGTCTACAGTAGAAAAAGGTTTAATTCTATATTGTTGAATGCTTATATATGAATTAACGTGTTCTGAATGAGCAGTGTCAAAAGTCGCTTCCTCCTCCTCAGTAATTCTAAAAATATCCCTCCAAGTTTTCTCCATAATATTACATTTCTCTTTGTCAGTATAATATTTATTTCCGTCGCTGTCTTTCATATAATTAGTGTGGATGATGTTTTTACCTTTTAATATTTTTATTTTATTCCAAAAAGTTTTACTATCCTTGCTTACATCAATGATATTATTAATTTTATCTTCCCAATTTTTATTGTGTGTCTCTTTACATTTATCTTTTAGTTGTCTTCTTATGTTAAGGTATTTATGATAATTATCAAATGTCCAGCCATTAATTCCTGCATTTCTCTTAAAATCATTAAACTTTTCTTCAAGATGCGCTATTTCTGGAGTAATAGTTAATTGATAATTATGTTTATATGTGGTTTTAGGTATTGTT
Source organism: Metacarcinus magister (assembly GCA_029783475.1). NCBI lineage: Eukaryota > Metazoa > Arthropoda > Malacostraca > Decapoda > Cancridae > Metacarcinus > Metacarcinus magister. The sequence goes on along the minus strand of JAPQNM010000849.1, from coordinate 7,683 downwards.
TTATCCATTGCAATTTTTATTGCTTGCATCCATTTGTCTAATTCATATTCAATTTGTTGCGTGTTGGAGTGGTTAAGATTAGTTATATCTATTTTTGAATCTAGTATTTGTTGAAATGACTCCCAGTTAGCTTTATGAAAACTATAAATGGGTGGTTGTTGCGTTATGATAGGAGTAGTTGAAATTTTAAAGATGATAGGTAAATGATCGGAAGTGGTGATATTACCAGGTTCACACATAGTATTAAGGTAATGATGTTTATTAGATAAAATTTTATCCGGTGATGATGCAGCTCCATGACTTAAAAATGTAGGAAAATGAGGCCCTAAATGCAATAAAATACCTTGCTCTATTAATTGGCTTAAACTCTGGAAATACTAACAATCATTTTTACGGATGAGCTCCTCTGCTATTTCCTCTTCCTTCCAGTCGTATATGAGGTCGTCTACTCTAGTGATAATTACGCTTTTCTTAACTTTGAGTTCAGCTGGCATACTTGGTTGGAAGCCATGTTTATCCAGCTCTTTTTTTGTCTCCTTCAAAAAAATTAAATCAGCATGCTCTTCGTTCAGGGTTACTACAGCAAATCCATCAGGCGCATCAAAAATTTTTGTGATGTGTATTTGTTTACTGCATAGTATCTCCAGCAGTATCCGCTTCTTCTCCCTGTCAGGTGTGCCTCTACATTCACTCCTTCAGTTAAGGCTATATATACAGATTCTCCCTACCCCATGAGCTGAAACCCTGGCTTGTGATTGGTCAGAACGAAGAGGGCTCCTGCCGCCCGGCCGCTCGCTCGCCATTTTCCAACTCACCCGTGTGAGAACGAAAGTTATGCCATTGAAAGGGAAAGAAAAGCATTCTTTTCCGACCAGAGTTTTCCCAAATGTTGTTTGATAGCATGGTATTAGCGGGAAGTATTAGGCATGAGCTTGTATGCAAAGGCAGGCCTCGTAGAGCCCGTGGAAGTTTCAAGGTGAGCGAGATAGTTTCTTTCCATCGCCACCTCCCGAAAACAAAAAGCGGGGGGAAAAAAAAGGCGTTAATACATTTTCCATGCCCGTGGAAGTATTCGTATTATTATTATTATTATTATTATTATTATTATTATTAGTAGTAGTAGTAGTAGTAGTAGTAGTAGTAGTAGTAGTAGTAATAGTAGTGTTTTGCCAGCCGTAAACCTCATCATCATCATCATCATCATCATCATCATCATCATCATCATCATCATCATAGTTCTCGAGTTATTATAAGGAACCCAATGTTAACGATTAGTTTGACAGTAGTAGTAGTAGTAGTAGTAGTAGTAGTAGTAGTAGTAGTAGTAGTAGTAGTAATAGTAGTGTTTTTGCCGGCCGTAAACCTCCTCCTCCTCATCATCATCATCATCATCATCATCATCATAGTTCTCGAGTTATTATAAGGAACCCAATGTTAACGATTAGTTTGACAGAAGAAATACTGATATAATTTGATCACGCCTATCAGGTGGTGTCATTAGATTTTTTTGTTTGTATGTGTTGGGGGGGTGTTTAGTATCCCCTAGGAGGTAACAAAGAAAACGTGGTCTTGAATAGATCTTTTTAGGGAAAACTCAATAAAAACACATATACAATGACTTAGTCAATATAATATACAGGAGAGTGAAAGTTTTGACGCTGCACTATCTATCAAACATGCTACCGTGCTTTTGTCTGTCTGTCTTGACAGTGAACCTAACCCAATGGCGGGTGATATCACTCACGCACGAAAAAAAATATATTTTCAGATTTTAATAATAATAATAATAATAATAATAATAAAAATAATAATAATAATAATAATAATAACAATAAGAATATACATATAAGGAAGGTGCTCAATCGCTATAATTGAGCTTAGGATTAATTAACCTAACCTAACATAACCCAACCTAATCTAACCTAATCTAATCTGAACCAAACCTAGCCTAACCTAATCAAAACTAAACTAACCTCAATAAACCTAACCTAATTAAAACAAAACTAACCTCATTAAAACTTATCTAACCTAACCTAACCTAACCTAACTATTTTTGTTTTTTTATTAACCTAAACAAATATAACCTAATGTAAGCGAACATAACTTAAATATATATATATATATATATATATATATATATATATATATATATATATATGTATATATATATATATATATATATATATATATATATATATATATTTATTTATTTACCTATTTATTTATTTATTTATTTATTTATTTATATATTTCTTATTTATTTCTTATTTATATTTTTTTTACTTATTATTTTCTTTAGGTTATATATATATATTTTTTTTATGATGTCACCTAATTAAGGTTTATGATTTTCAATTATTCCTTTCTTTTATTCTGTTTAGGTGAGGTTCCCGTAGGTGGAAGTCGGGAAACAGGCTCTGCAACCTGGTGCACTTGAGGTTCACCTTCACGTGCTTGCCGAGGGAGACGGTAGACAGTGTAAATGTGATCCCCATTGTGGAACCTAACACCCGTCCGTCACCGTCTCCCTCGCCGAGCACGTGTTGGTTGACCTCAAGTGCACCAGGTCTCAAAGGCTGTTTCCCGACTTTCTCCTACGGGAACCTCACCTAAACAGAATAAAAGGAAGAATAATGAAAAATCATAGACCTTAATTAGGTTTTCGTAGAGGTGTCATTCTCCATACAGGTACCCAAAACATACACACCTCCTCCGTGAGAGAAGACCTGCTGTGTCCTCGGGATGATCTAGTGCTGTTGCCCCAAAGCGAACACGGTGTCGTCGCCCAGCACGGGGGCGGAGCTGACCAACTAAACAAATGCAACAGGCACTCTGCGGCATATGGTTAAATAAGGCAAACCTCGGCAAATCTAGGGCCAACGACCATACCACGTTGAAAGCACCGCTTCTCGTCCGATCAGCGAAGTTAAGCAACGTTGGGTCTGGATAGTACTTGGATGGGTGACCGCCTGGGAACACCAGATGTTGTTGGCATTCAATGTTTTTTTTTTTTTTTCTTTTTTTTAGTTTTTTTTCGGTTATAACACCAGATATATTTTGTCACTCATTTTCGGTTGGTATGAATTTTCTTTTTCTTTTTTTTTTTCTATTTTTTTTATTTATATATTTAAAATTTTTTTTGGGGGGGGGTCTTCCTCTCCTCTCTCCCCCCCCCCCCCCCACAAACCACCCCCAACTCCCTTATCACGGGTGCGGAGCTGAACAAACAAATGCAATAGGCAAACTGCGGCCTTTGCTTAAATAAGGAAGCTTCTCGTCCGATCAGCGAGGTTAAGCAACGTTGGGTCTGGCTCGCACTTGGATGGGTGACCGCCCGGGAACACAAAATGTTGTTGGCATTCAATGATTGTATTTTATTTTATTATATTTTTTTTTTCTGGTGTAATCCCGTATATTCTTTGACATGTATGATCGGTTGGCTAAATTTTATTTAATTTTATTTATTTTGTAATTTTTTTGTTTTACTTCCACCTTATCCCCCCCCCGCCCTCCACCACACACACACACACACCTCAACCCCCCCATCCCTCACCCGACTCCACCACACACACACACACACACACACACGCACACACACACACACACACACACACACACACACACACACACACACACACACACACATACACACAAGCTCACACACACACACACTTTATTAACACCCTAGTACATAATCATTGCTGTAGACTAGCGGCATATGGTTAAATAAGGCAAACCTCGTCATGTTTAGGGCCAACGACCATACCACGTTGAATGCACCGCTTCTCGTCCGATCAGCAAAGTTAAGCAACGTTGGGTCTGGATAGTACTTGGATGGGTGACCGCCTGGGAACACCAGATGTTGTTGGCATTCCATGTTTTCCCGCTATAACACCGGATATATTTTGTCACTCATTTTCGGTTGGTATGAATTTTCAATTTTTTATATATATGGGGTGGGGGCATCAGGGACGCACTCTGTACGGATTCGGTGGTTAAGGATTGCATTAGAAAGCCGTTTATTACCGTCTACAAACACATAAATCAGCGAGGTTCAGCAACGCTGGATTTGGCTCGCACTTGGATGGGTGACCGCTCGGGAACAGAACACAAGATGTTGGCATTCAAAGATTTTTATTTATTTTTATTTATTTTTTTTTTCCGGTTATAACACCGGATATATTTTGTCACTCATTTTCGGTTGGAATGAATATTAATTGGGGGGGGATCTTCCTCTCATTCACCCCCCCCCCCTCCCACACCCGACATCCACCCTCAACTCCCTTATCACGGAGGCGGAGCTGAACAAACAAATGTAATAGGCAAACTGAGGCATTTGCTTAAGAAAGGAAGCTTCTCGTCCGATCAGCGAGGTTAAGCAACGCTGGGTCTGGCTCACACTTGGATGGGTGACCGGCCGGGAACATCAAAATTTGTTGGAATTCAATGATTTTTATTTTTATTTAATTCTGGTATAATCCCGTATATTCTTTATCATGTATCATCGGTTGGTTAAATTTTATATTATTTATTTTTCCTTTTTTCGTTTTTATAGTGTTACTTCCACCTTTCACCCCCCACTCCCCCTAAAACCCCAACCACCACCCCTCACCCGACTCCACCACACACACACACACACACACACCCACACAATAATATAATATAATATAGAATAACATATATAAGGTAAGTTTGAATATAACCTACTACAAGCTCGAACGCTGCCGGCTTATATAAAGGGTACTTTCAGAAATTGTCTCAGACTCTATACACCTTCTAAGACCCTACGGGCGCTGAGAGTGACCCTCAGCTGCCTGCTGGTCTTGCTGGTGAGGACGAGCTCACAGTAAGGGATTTTTTCTGGGCCTCCCTCTATTCCTCATTCTTAAATTTTTCCATTTTTATTCCTGCCGGGGGCCCTCCCCCTCCAGGATAACCTACGATACCCCAGTGACACCACCGGTGGTGGCTCTGTCAGCTGGGGTGGGGTCAGGTGTGCAACCTGTTTTTTTTTAGGGGGCTCTTCTATAGCCCCCCTGCTTTTCTCCTGTCGCTTCGGCGAAATAAAGTTAGCTGTTCTTCCCCTTGGGGCCAGTTCCGGTCCCCAGTGCGACGCCTCCGGGTGGCTGGGGCCTACAGTCGGGGCTGTAGGTAGGATTGTGTGTGTTTGTTTGTTTGTTTGTGTTTTCTCCAAGCTGTTAAAGCCAGCCTACAATGGTGCGCAACAAACAACACGAAACCACGCGGAGAACCTCCCGCACGGAAAACTTTGTACCGGGCCAGACTCGACGCAGCATGAGTCTGGACCGCCAAAAGAGGAACAGAAGGGAACAAGACTCGGAGGACGAAGCCTCCGCCCCACCAAAATGCAAGGCCAAGACAACACACCAACATGCAGATCAGGAAAACCCCATCCCACTGCCAAACCTGATCCAAGACTCTCCACTACCTCCCGAACACTCACCAGGAGCCGAAGCCCTGCCTTCTACCAAGGAATGGACTCTAGTAGGGGGAAAGAAAAAGAAACAGGAAACACCAACCGCTCTGACCGACGACCAACAACGGACTGCAAACACAAACAACACCCGTCCCACCACAACCACGCCTCCACCGAATCCTCTCCTAACCACTTCGATGACACAGACAGCGCCAGCCAAACCCCCGAAAATACTTGTTTCTCCCACACCAGGCTTCGAAACAGCAGTACATCTAGCGGAACCCATCAACCAGACGATGTACAGGGAACGAGGAGTGAAATGCCACAACATGAAATTCCTCACCACAGGACAAGTTCTGATGACACCTCCCGACCAGGAAGCAGCCGACTACTTACTGCAGCTGAAAGAAATAGACGGCAACAGCATCCAACTGAGAGTTTCAGGACAACACAGTACCAAGGGTGTCTTACTAAAGTACCCATTCCTGATGCCACTCTCCCCCATAGAGAGACACCCTCTAGTGCTGGAAGCAAAGCGATGCAGGATCCACACTGGAGAACCGACAAGACAGGTCGAAATCACGGTGAAGGGCCCTCTACCAGGATTCCTAAACCTCGAAGAATGGGGAACTTTTTACACCAGACCCTACACCAGGGAACCACTGCGCTGCTTCAAGTGCCAACGTTATGGGCACCACAAAAACAGCTGCACTCTCCCAATCAAATGCGGAGTATGTGCAGGCCCACACGAGACCGACCAATGCATCCAAAAACACAAAAACGGCCAGGAAACGACTGCAAAGTGCCCAAATTGCAACGAAACTCACCACGCCTGGAACAGGAACTGCAGCGCCAGGAAAACCCTCGTCGACGCCCAGAAGACAACGCAGCAAAACTTCATGCTCAGCCACCGCCCCGCTCTTGCAGCTACATCGAATTAGGGACAAAGAACGACACAAGCATCGACAACGACGCAACCACCTGCAACAAACTCCCTCGAGTTTCCAGCCCTAGGACAAGGGGGAGCAAGGAAAAAGACGTACACCCAACCAAGAACACGACTGGAAGCACCAATTCCCCCCCCACAGGCCCCAGCCCCAGAGGCAGACGACTGCATCAATATTACAAGGACAGAGCTCAAAGACCTGTTCACGGCATTTGCAGGAGCTCTAGCAAGTATGTTGGGCCAGACAGTAGAGGAAGAGAAGCTCTCCAAACTCGCCGACAACGTCCTTCAGACCACCCTCAAGGCCAAGACCACCAAGAAGACCCAACGCCAAGCACCTCAACCCAAAGCACAGACCCCGGGAGTAACCCCAGCAACAGCAGCCATAGAGGCGGAGGAAAAGGCCCTCAGACTCCAAACACCTACCAATCCGATTCCCGCGATGACAACCAGCCCATTGGAAACAACCCAGACGACCGCGAAACCGCACTTAGAACCTCCACTTCAGACCAGTCACCAGAGTCACTCCGTATACTACAATGGAACATCAATGGACTTAGAGGTAGACAACATCTGCTAACGGCCGAGGCATGAACAAAACACACACAAAACAAAACACAAAACACAAAACACAAAAACAAAACACAAAACACAAAACAAAACAAAAAAAAACAACAAAACAAAAAACAAAACAAAACAAAAAAAAACAAAAAAAAACAACAAAACAAAAAAACACACACAAAAAAAAAAACAAAAAACAAAAACATAAACAAAAAAAACAAAAACAAAAAAACAAAAAAAACACACAAAACAACACAACAACAAGAAACGAAACAACAAAAAAACAAACAAAAAAAAAAAACAACCAAAAATAAACAAACCAAACACACAAACAAGAAAAACAAGACAAAAAAAAAAATAACAAAAGAACATAAGAAACAAACAAGAACAAAAAAAAAAAAAACAAAAAAACAAAACAGAAAAAAGAAAACACAAAACAACCAGCAAAAACACAACAACAAAAAACAAATACAAAAAAAACCAAAAACAACAACAACAAAAAACACAAAAAACAAGAAAAAACAAAAAAACCAAACAAAAAAACAAAACAAAATAAGAATAAAAACACAAACACAAAAACAAAACAAAAAACAAAACGCAAAAAAACAAGAACAAAAGAAAAAACAAACACAAAACACCCCCCCCCAACACATACAAACAAAAAATCTAATGACACCACCTGATAGCGTGCTCAAATTATATCACGTATGTTTTCTTCTGCTCAAACTAATCGTTAACA
>JAPQNM010000847.1:207500-217500 GCA_029783475.1 Metacarcinus magister | reverse complement strand
ATAAATAAATAAATAAATAAATAAATAAATAAATAATTCTTAAATCTAGAATTACTCACTGGAACAATAAGAACAAAAAGAAAACTTCTCAGGTTAACAAATAATAATAGAAAAAAAAATAGAATAATCATCAATGTCGAAAAGGAGGAGGAGGAGGAGGAGGAGGGGGAGGAGGAGGAGGAGGAGGAGGGGGAGGAGGAGGAGGAGGAGGAGGGGGAGGAGGAGGAGGAGGAGGAGGAGGAAACCCGATAGGTGCGTGTAGATTTATACAGCGGCAGAAGGCATTACGAAAGGGGGGGGAGGGGAGGAAGAGAGGGAGGGAAGGGAGGGAGGGAGGGAAAGGAGGGGAGGGAGGGAGGAGGGGAGAGAGGGAAGGGAGGGATGATGAGGGAGGAAGGGAAGCTGGTTGTGGATGGGCAGAGGAGACAAAGGGAAGGAAGGAGAAGAAGAAGAAGGAGGAGGAGGAGGAGGAGGAGGAGGAGGAGGAGGAGTAAACAGGTATGGAAGGAGAAAAATCAAGAAAAAAAAAAGAAAGGAGGGAAGGGAAAATAGGTGATAGGACAAAAGAGAAGAATAGAAAAGGTGATAATAAAAGTAAATGAAAGAATGAATAAAGGAAATAATTGAATGAATAAAAGAAGAAATAATGGTATGAAAAATTAGCGTAAACGAAGAGGGGAGGAAGGGAAGGAAAGATGGAGGAGATAGAGAAGGGATGGAAGAACGAAGGAAGAAGGGAAGGAATGAGGGAAGAAAGAAGGCAGATAAAGAGGGAGGTAAGGATACAAGGGAGAGAAAGGAGGGAGAGAAGGAGGGAGAGAGAGAGAGAGGGAAGAAGAGGTGGAAAGGAGGTGAAATTTGACAATGAGGAAGGTAATATAATCCATTGAACATCTTCGTCACCACCACCATCATCATCATCATCATCATCATCATCATCATCATCATCAGCCTCTCCCTTCCCTCATACTGGTGGAATGATGAAAGGAGGAAAGAAAGAAGGGAAGGGTAGAAGAGGAGGAACCCAACACCCTTCTATCCATCCATTCTATCTTTCCTCCCAATTATCTCTCTCTCTCTCTCTCTCTCTCTCTCTCTCTCTCTCTCTCTCTCTCTCTCTCTCTCTCTCTCTCTCTCTCTCTCTCTCTCTCTCTCTCTCTCTCTCTGTCATAGTATCTTCTTCTTTCTTTGTTTTTCCATCCTTTCTGTTCCTCAACCCGACCCTATGTTTGTTTACAGTCCTCTTTGTTTGCAGGGTGTGTGTGGCGTCGCGTGTTTGTGTATGTGTGGTGGGTGTTTGCACCACCACCACCACCACCACCACTACCACCACCACTACCACCACTACCACGATTAATCACCTCTGCCGTTGAGAGAAAGATGAAGGGACACACGAGGCTAAGGAGTTACAGTTTACATCTCTATTTGAGGTAATACAGCTTTCTACAGTGGTATAGTGAAGGTGGTACAGTGCCCTCTAGTAGCGAGTCTTAGGTTTTGCAAAGTAGGTGACTGTAGTGCCATCTAGCGGGGAGTTTTCAAAGTATTAAAGACGACTATAGTGCCATCTAGCGGGGAGTTTTCAAAGTATCAAAGACGACTATAGTGCCATCTAGCGAGGAGAGTACTTATTCACTTACAGATGGGAACAGTGGGTGAATATTGCACAAGGAGTAGTATGATTATTAATGCTGTAAGGGCTATGAACTGTGGAGACATTACTTACACACGCACATAGTTGTCACCACATGAGCGATAAATGAAGCAATCTTGTCATTTCCTCACTAATTTCCCACGTGTGAATTATGAGAATGAGTTCAGAGTGAGGTGTATGTGTATGTGTGTGTGTGTGTGTGTGTGTGTGTGTGTGTGTGTGTGTGTGTGTTACATGACTCGGATTACAACGTGACACTTAGACACACACACACACACACACACACACACACACACACACACACACACACACACACATACATACACACACACATAAGTAGTTAATTACTGTGTGTAGTAAGATCGGCTATGTGGCAAGTGTGTGTGAATGTATGTATGTGTTAAGGTGTAATCCACACACACACACACACACACACACACACACACACACACACACACACACACACACCAAAACAAACACACCTAACAGTCACCATAACGAAACACCAATCACCACACTAACTACTAACTAACTACTACTACTATTACTCATAATTACTCCCTACCCTTAATCACCACGACTATTTACCTTCCATCACACCATAACTACCACCTACTACCTGTCACCTGAATGAAATAACAACTAATTAACGTTTTCTTTACCTATAAATAAACCTAACCTAATGATAACTCGCTATTAACACATTCTCAATCACGTCTTCTAATTAATATACAGGTACAGCGTTTGCCTTCTTCAGGTGTTCATGTTCAGTATACTTAAAGTGAGGTGAGGTTAGGTTAGGTTAGGTTAGGTTAGGTTAGGTTAGGTCAGGTCAGGTTAGGTGAGGTGAGGTGAGGTGAGGTTAGGTTAGGTTAGGTTAGGTTAGGTTAGGTCAGGTCAGGTTAGGTCAGGTTAGGTTAGGTTAGGTTAGGTTAGGTTAGGTGAGGTTAGGTTAGGTGAGGTTAGGTTAGGTTAGGTTAGGTCAGGTTAGGTTAGGTTAGGTTAGGTCTTAATGCTAAAACGTGACTCCTGATTACGTCCTAATGTCCTATAAAAGCGTAGGACCTTCTATGGGTGCTTTGTTAATAAATCCTGCACGATCTGCCTGCCTGCCCTACACGAGGCCTACAGGAATGTGGGTGTAAAGGCTGATGACCTTCCCCTACCCATCTATTATACCTCCCTCCCTCCCTCCCTACCGTCCTGCTGCTCTGTTCTAAAGCTTTTATATGCAATTTTTTTTTAGCGCACTTTTTATATTCTCTTACGTTGAATGGCTTATACTTTTTCTCTTTCTTTTTATTTAGTATGCTTTGTTTATTGTTTTAAGAGAAGTGTATAGCAGGTTTTTTTTTCTCCTCTCTCGTCTCCTTTTCTATCTTCTTTTCCTCCTCCACTTTTTCCTTGTTGCCTTCTTCTCCACCTTTTTTTCTTTTTTTATGCTCTCTAATATGCTATTGTTTATTATTTTAAGAGCAATATATAGCAGCTTTTTCCCATCTCGTCTCCTTTTCCACTTACTATTCCTCCTCCATCTCTTCCTTGTCGCCTTCTTCATCTTCATTTACTCCTCCACCTTTTCCTTTTCCTCTCTTTTTCTATTTTATCTATTGTTTTAAGAGCAGTATATAACATCTTTCTTTCCCTCTCGTCTCTTCCTCACACCATCTTCCCTTCCTCCACCTTCTCCTTTCCCTTATTTTAATGTTATTTTGTAGTCCGTGGTCACTCTCATTTCCATAAACATAAAACAAGTAATATATTCGTGTCCCCCAAAGCTTGAAAGAAAACGGTGATGGGTTACTCTGCCTTCCCCCGCCCCTTTCCGCCTTTCCCTTCGTTAGCCTTCGAACAATAACATCTGTAAGCACACACCCACACACACACACACACATATACACACACACACACTCCCGGTTTTCAATACACACTGATTCTTTTGTACCGTGAAGGGGAGCTGAAGGTGAGATGAAGGGGGAAGGGGTGTGGGTTAAGGGGAGGGTTAAGAGTACGTATGGGAGAGAGAGAGGGAAGGGGGGTGGTAGGCCGGATGAATTGTAAACAGTAAAGAAATAAGATAAAGAAAAGAAAGGTAGAACAATTAAATACATCAACTTCATTTCCTTGTGTTTTTTTTTCTTTCTTCCTTACCTCCACCCTTCGAAATAATAATAATACTGCCGCTTTCTCTCATCGCGTGCTGTGATAACATCTTAATCCATCATATTTAACTGCTGCTATAACGACATGCAGCAGAAGCAGGAGAAGCAGGAGAAGCAGGAGGAAGAGGAAAAGTAAGAGTAGGAGGAAGAGGAAGAGAAGGAGGAAGAGGAGGAGGAGAATAGAAAAGAGTTTATATAAATTGCAGAATAGCTTACGTGACAGAGAGCAATACCATTATTACACATAAGTAATTGATTTTATAAAGACTGCAGTAACTTTTTTTTTCTCTCTCTCTCTCACACACACACACACACACACACACACACACACACACACACACACACACACACACACACACACACACACACGCACACACACACATTCCCTACTGACATAATACACACGACAAACTAATAAATCAACATAAAAACACAACAAAATGATAAGTATCCACCCAACTTGGCGACATAGAAAACTGAGCTGGGGAAGAAACACCACAGAGAACCCTTACAATTATTAGGGAGACTCTTCTATATATATCTCCCTTCGTTGTGGCTCGATATGGAAGTGTTTTGATAGTACTGGAACACTTGTCTATCTGTTTATAAGGGGAGGAAGGTGATAATGTGGTGTTGTTATTGCGTTATATGTGTTATTAGTGCACCTGTGTGATAGTTTGAAGGTGGGAGTAATGTGGTGTTATGGGGTTCGATACAGCGAAAGAGTGAAGGAGAAAGAGAGAAAAATCACATAAATTTCCCTGACCCAAATTTTACCCTCTTCCCTGCCGCCCCTTCGTCAGTAGTATTAGATAATAAATAAATAAATTACTAAATGAATAAATAGATAGATAGATAGATAAATAAATAAATAAATCTAGAAAAAATTGAAATAAGTAAATCACTACTACTACTACTACTACTACTACTACTACTACTACTACTAACAATGATAATAATCCACCCGCCCGAAGCAGGTACTTACTACAGAAAGAAAGAATGGAATGATATGTATGTGTGTATGTGTGTGTGTGTGTGTGTGTGTGTGTGTGTGTGTGTGTGTGTGTGTGTGTGTGTGTGTGTGTGTGTGTCCTTTGCATCACTCAATGAAGACTGACCACAGCAGACCATATGGTGTGTGTGTGTGTGTGTGTGTCTCTCTCTCTCTCTCTCTCTCTCTCTCTCTCTCTCTCTCTCTCTCTCTCTCTCTCTCTCTCCCCTCTACTCTTCTCTCATTCCATTACTCTTCCTCTTTTCCTCTTCCAATTCCTTCCAATTACCTTCTCCTTTCTCTTATTCCTCCATTCTTTCCTCCTTTTCCTCCTGATTATCACTTCCTCCTCCCATTCCTTCCTTTCTCTCTTGATCGCTGAAGTGGAGGAAAGAAGATGTGGAAGAAAGAGGGGAGGTAAAAAAAAAAAAAAAAAAGTACATCCCCCTTCCCTACTTTCCTCCTTTCTTCCTTCCCTCAACCCACTGGAAGAAGAAGAGGAGGAGGAGGAGGAGGAGGAGGAGGAGGAGGAGGTTTGTGGAGGGGATGGAGGAGGTAGTTATAAAAATTTCCCTCCACTCTCTCTGTTTCCCTCCATTGCTTCCTCATATTCCTCCTTCCTCCCTCCCTCCCTCCCCCCCCCCTTATACTGAATTCAAGGAAAAAGTGGGGGAGGGAGAGACGGGGGAGAAGGAGGGAGATAGGAAGAGGAGGAGGAAGGGAGAGGAGTGTACACAAGGTAAAGTTCCCTCATTCTCTTCCTCATTTTCCTCCTTCCTTGCCTCCCTCTCTATTATGAACTGGAGGAGGAGGAGGAGGAGGAGGAGGAGGAGGAGGAGGAGGAGGAGGTGACTCTCTAAACTCTCTCTCTACCTTGGACACAGTATCCTCTCTCTCTCTCTCTCTCTCTCTCTCTCTCTCTCTCTCTCTCTCTCTCTCTCTCTCTCTCTCTCTCTCTCTCTCTCTACCCGCGAGACACAGAAGGAGAAGACTTTATGATTTAATACTTAGGAAGGGAGAGGAGAAAGGGAGAGAGGAGAGAGGGGAGAGGAGGGAGAGATGAGGGGAGAAGAGAGAGGACAGGCAAAGGGAGAGAGGGGAGAGGGGAGAGGAGGGAGAGATGAGGGGAGGAGAGAGAGGGGAAGGGTAAAGCGAAAGGGAAATGTATACTATAGCAAGAGGAGAGGCCGTAGGGAGAAGGGGGAGGAAGGGTAAGAGAGGGGAAGGGAAAGGAAGGGAGAAGAGGGGAATGTGGGGAGGTAAGTGGAGGGGATATGTCTTAATGTATAGAACTGAGGGAGAAGAGGAGGAGGAGGAGGAGGAGGAGGAGGAGGAGGAGGAGGAGGAGGAGGAGGAGGAGGACTACAATGAGGAAGAAGTAGAAAAAACTAGAAATTTAAACAAAGAGTTGCAGGAAAAAAAATCAAGAACAATAACAAGAACAAGAGGAGGAGGAGGAGGAGGAGGAGGAGGAGGAGGAGGAGGAGGAGGAGGAGGAGGAGGAGGAAATTCCGATGAACATTTCCAAATCTAATTACAACCAATTCACTCACTGAGACGAGAGAAGGTAACACACACACACACACACACACACACACACACACACACACACACACACACACACACTTACTTTCCCCTTCCTGACCACCACCACCACCACCACCATTATTTCCTCCAATCAACGGTGACAGTTTTCTCTCATATCACGAAAAATTTCACCACAAAAACAATGAAAGCAGTCACGAGGAACCACAAGGAAGGTAATTAAGACTCTTACCTGGCCACACCTTGACCGATTCACCTGTTTAGTGTTATTTAATAGAGAGAGAGAGAGAGAGAGAGAGAGAGAGAGAGAGAGAGAGAGAGGGGGGGGGAGAGTGTCATGGAAAGATAGAAACAAAAGATATAGAGATACTGAATGTACGTAAGATAAAAAGAAAGTAACATAAAGACAGATTAAGACAATATATTTCTAACCATTATTATCTTCTTTTCTTTTTTCTTCCCTTAATATGAGGTTGAACTAATACAAAATTTCACCTTTAAGAAAGTCATAACAATCGTAAATTTGGAACATCACTCATCCAATAATTCCTTCCTTGCTTCACCTGTCACTTCATTCATTTATTCACCTGTTCATTCATCTATTGTTTCATTGCTATTATTTATTCACTCACCCATTAATTCACTGCCTCATCATCATCTCTTTTTTCTCTATATATTTACGTATTTGAATTATTTTGCAGATCTAAAAATAAGGCAGTTGATCAGAGTTAAATAAATGTCATTACGAGGAATACCCAAACAATTAATCTTCCTGTTTATTTATGTTGGTTCATAGATTTATCAGCGTGACAGGCAGTATTTAGTCGAAGGTTTAATGAAAGTCAATTACATCTATCCATCCATCATTATTTATTCTCTATTATTAAGTTTTGGTTCATTTTCTTTTAAGACTAATACGATGTTGATGCGAGGTTAATATATGTGTTTAATTCATCTATACTCATATCTATTAGCGTCCTTATCTATCTATTTTTTCTATACCCATATCAATTACTTTCCTTTTTTTTTCCATCCAGCTGATTACCTGTATGAAGGGCAGGTGATTAATGACTTAATTAGTGCTTCATCAATTAGTATCTACCTACAATTTTTTTTTTCACTATAAACCTTGAATTATTAATAGTGGTTTGGTGTGCTCTTCTTTTTGTTTTCCTGACTTAATTAATTACCTGTACACGAAGGCAGGTGATGAATGGTTAATTAGTGCCTCTTACACTGATAGGTGAACACACACGCGCGCACACACACACACACACACACACACACACACACACACACACACACACACACACACACACACACACACACATACACACACACACACACACACACACACACACACACACACACGGAAAAGAAAAAGAAAAGAAAAAAAACATGCTGTGAATTATTACTTGTTGATGTTTTTCTTTTATTCTGTAGCTTATTATCTTCATTTATTCTTTTATTCATTTTCTTCTTACTTAAATCATACTGTAAATTGGAATATCTAAAAGTTTTATTGAAGTCATTTTTCACGTATCTGTGACGATAAGGAATTTTTTATTTTGTGGTCCGAAAATGTCCACCAGAATTGAGGTCGAATATGTTTTTGCCATTTTACTACGAAACTATTACTCTTACAGGAAAAAGGATTAGAAACAAAGTTATGCAGCTCGAAAAGATCTATCGATTGATGTCATCACCTTTCCAATATCTATTATACCTTTGGAGAAAAGTTAATTATTGTGAACAAAATTAATGTTTTCTTTTTTCAACTCTTACATCTATACTTATGTTCCAATTCCATATCACTATAGCTCAAAAGAACGGGCGTGTCCTGCTCTTTCTTTTTTATTCCATACTCTTTTTACGTAAACCTCATAGTTTTCGAGTTATTTCAAAATACATGATTTATGTCAAAAAATCTAAGGTGGTACCCTTGGAAATTTCATGAAAATTTCCACACCTCGGAATTTCATGAAAATTTGTACATAAAGGTTTTCGGTCATACTGAACACGAATCTGGACTCAGTTTCATCATTCCTATAATATCAAACATTAAAAAAAATTATTTAAAAAAATAAGAGATACAGGAAATACTTTTATTATTCCCGTTACCATCACCTCATATTCATTATTATTATTATTATTATTATTATAGTATTTATTCATCATTATGGTGATGTATGAAAAAAATTTTGTGATCTCTCAACAAAACGTTTACAACCTCGTTCAACTGTGTATTGGATGAACTACTTGAATGGCAACACCACTCTATCGGCAAGCTTTCGAACTTGTTTCGCAGACTGTACTGCCATCTGGTGGCGGATTCTGAACTAAATATTGGAAAACTGCCAGCTTGTGGCTGAATTTTACGGTATTCTTTCACATCCTGCCGTCTGACGTGCACATATTGCATCAATAAATGTGTTATAGTCAACCTGTCTGTTTCAGGGCGCTATGGTACAGTGGTCGGCTCGTGGCTTAAAGGTTACGAGATTGATTCTGGCTCACGGCACCTTTTTGGTAAGAGGAACAGCACTCTCTCGTTAACCCTAGCACAACTATAAGGTATAAAGCTAACTAGCTCGTTAGTGTCATTAATCACCTTTTTAACACGCCTGTTTCACTTCCTTTGAAGCACCTCGTGTAATTAACGTTATAATCCCGTTTAATTCTGGCGCATCATAATGGTGTTAAAAGAAAACATCCATGGTATTGTGGGACTCTTAACTTACGTTGGTTAATTAGTGAAGCAGATCTTGTGTACTTACAAAGCCTCCGGACGCCGAACACTCCAAACCCCCGCGTCACGTCAAGGTTTCCAGGAACAACAACTAATAGTTACCATCAGTCCATGACTTGACGTTACACATGACAGTGACAACATACGTTTGACAACCCTTTTGAGTACCCTTGGGCGTGACGCGTGTGTGTGTTATTCACATTGATCCGAATGATCACGCGCTGGACTCGTGACCGTCACCCAGTACCCTCCCAGAAAGAGCTCATAGATTTATAGGTAAGGCTGAGACCTCTCACACATCACACACCCCCATCACCTTGCTTAAGGGTGACAGTAACCATGACCTGGCAGTGAAAAATACTTAGCGACCTGAGCAGGATTCGAACCCACGCCTTGCAGGGTAACAGGCGGGGACATTAACCACTGAACCACAGGAGGTGTGTGTGTGTGTGTGTGTGTGAACAGCCTTGTGACGACGAGGATACGCAGCGGTGACTTGGAGGACAGACGAGGCAGTCCAGTGTGTGTGTGTGTGTGTGTGTGTGTGTGTGTGTGTGTGTGTGTGTGTGTGTGTGTAACCTTTGCTACGTAACATACTACATAAATACATATATGAATAAGTAGTTAATTAGATCATCAAACGAAGAAATAATAATGAAATATATAATTATTCATGTGTATGGACATTCTCTCCCCCTCCCCACCTACTCTCTCTCTCCCCTTCGGTCAGTGTTGTGGTGGCAGGGCCTCGTCCACGTCTCCACCAGCAGACAGTTACCGTGACACTCTGTACCAACACCAACACTGTAACACCCTGCACATAACACACACACACACACACACACACACACACACACACAGAGACAGATAGACAGATAGATAGAGAGATGCACTACTAC
>JAPQNM010000847.1:150000-202500 GCA_029783475.1 Metacarcinus magister | reverse complement strand
GCAGATCTTAAACTATTACAGGAAATACTTGTATATTCTTGAATGTTTATAGTTATACAGTTGTTTGTTGGCACACTGTAACAGGTGCCTCATGTAATTTATGTAATTGTAGTGATTCCTGCTCTCTCTCTCTCTCTCTCTCTCTCTCTCTCTCTCTCTCTCTCACCTTTTTCCAGTAATTCCTTCTGTTCTTCCTCTTTTATCACTTTCCTCCGTTACATAACCTTCACTCTATTAACCTCTTCTTCCTCTTCTTCCCTTTCTCCTCCACCTCCTCCTCTGAATCTGGTAATGTAACCTAACCTAACCTCACCCTTGATGCCTGTTCTCTCTCTCCACGCAGCGACGGAGTACCATCTCGGAGTGTTGAAGGCTAAGCTTGCTAAGTACCGCTCGCAGCTGTTGGAGCCGCAGGGCAAGAAGGGTGAGAAGGGTGAAGGGTTCGATGTTATGAAAAGTGGTGATGCGCGGGTGGCACTCATTGGCTTCCCGTCGGTCGGTAAGGTGAGTGTTGGCGGGACGATGGCTATTATGTTGTGTTGTGGCAGTCAGATTAAGGAAGTTTTATGGTGTAGCGTCTTAGGTGTTTGTATTCATATTTCCTGTGTGTTTACTAAAGGTTAATTTTGATGAACTGCTGTGATTTTTAGTTGTATATATAAAAAAGATGAAAAAGGTAATATTATCCTTTGTGTTTTTTAGTCCCTAGTTGTGTAAGTCAGAATACATGTACTATATGAATACTATCAGTGCTGCTTATCTCTAATTGTTAAAAAATACATCCAAGTGATAACGTTCATACTCATTTCCAGTCATTTAAATAAAGAGAAAATAAAAAAAAATTCTCACATCATTCCTTCCTCCCATCTTTATGTGTAGAAAAAAGAAAGAAAAAAGGATCAGAAAAGGAAAAAACCTTCTAAACATCATATCATTCCTTCTAATTACCTACAATACATATAAAAAAAATACCGTAAATGATAAAAACAAGTGTTCCTCATGTACTACCTTTCCTCCCGCCCTCACACAGAGTACCCTGCTGAGCACCCTAACCAACACCCAGAGCGTGGCCGCCTCGTACGAGTTCACAACACTCACCTGCATCCCGGGCGTCATAGAGTACAAGGGCGCCAACATACAGCTGCTCGATCTGCCGGGTATCATAGAAGGCGCCTCCCAGGGCAAGGGTCGGGGCCGGCAGGTGAGGAACAACACCAACCTATCATAATGTGTGGCTGGTGGGAGGTTTGTGTCCTAGTATGTGACAAATACAGGTTACAAGGTCACTTTTAACAAGGTATTAAGAAGAGATTGATGGTAGTGATGATGATCGATGCAGTAGAAGGTTCTGTTACAGGCACACTTACTAAGGTGTACAGTTGTGAACCATTAAAACTATGCAATGAAAAGAGGTAGGAGGCTGTAACTACTCTGAACTGAAGACCCGAGCATGAAGGGAGAAGGAGAGGGAAGGTGTTAGTAGTAGGCTTAGGAAGGGATCAGGAACACTTAGAGGTCGGAATCTTACATAACAGAATGGAGGTAAGAGATACATTACGAAGGATGCAATACCAGAACTAAATAAGTGATGTTCCCTCCTCTTCCTCCTCCTCCTCCTCCTCCTCCTCCTCCTCCTCCTCCTCCTCCTCCTCCTCCTGTGCCTTAGGTTATTGCCGTGGCGAGGACATCTGACTTGGTGATCATGATGGTGGATGTGACGAAGGGTGAGGTGCAGAAGGATCTCCTTACGGCTGAGTTGGAAGCAGTCGGCATCAGACTCAACAAAATGAAGCCGGGCATCTACTTCAAGGTGAGGGAAGGGAGGGAGGGATGGTAGTGGTGAAGGGAGGGCCAACGGAGGGTGTCAAGTGTAGGATGAATGGATGGATGGATGGATGGTTGGTTGATAGAATTGATGGTGTTAAATTAAATGGATGAGATGAATATATATAAAACTAGCATGTAAAATGGGGGATTGTGTCATGAGATCAATTGAAAACCAAACATTTTCTTTCTATGTATGGAAAAGGAATTGATAGAGCTATGAAATAAGGGAAGCAGGTGGCAGCATAAACTGAATACATGTGTGTCTTGTGTCTTGTGTATGTGTAAGATAACATTGACTCAGCTGTAGAATATAGAATGTAAACAGTGGAGTGAATCAAAGCCTCAATGCATCTTATTACTGATTATTATTGGCTTATTACTTTTATATTACGAGTGAGTGATGATTTACACCCAATGCACACTGTCCCCATATGCACTACTTTTATTTACACCTGGCTCATTAACAGTGTATTGATCATTTACAGCAAAAGAAGGCTGGTGGCATCAAGTTCAACGCCACGTGCACCCTTACTAGGATTGATGAGAAGATGGTGCAGATGATCCTTCACGAGTACAAGATCTTCAATGCTGAGGTGACTTGTTGTTCTTATTCTACTCCCTCTCCTCGTCCTTTGTCCCTCCATGTTCTCCTTACTCCTTGTACCTTGTCTGTTTTATTAATCTTATTTCTATTGTCCCAAGATCTCTAGTGTTGAGGTAAACCCTTTTCTTTTCTTTTTTCTCTTTTTCTCTCCTCTCCTTCCATGCACTTTCCTTTCTGGTAATGTTTTGTCTTAGTTCAAGGTTTTGGTGATGTTATTTTAAGTTTCATATGAGAGTCAGTAGTAATACATGAAGTTTAGGGTATCTATTCTCTCTCTCTCTCTCTCTCTCTCTCTCTCTCTCTCTCTCTCTCTCTCTCTCTCTCTCTCTCTCTCTCTCTCTCTCTCTCACATCAAATATAAATCCTCCTTCATGCTTCAGGTGATATTCAGGGAAGACTCCACAACCGACGAGCTGATTGACGTCATCTCAGGTAACCGTGTATACTTACCGTGCCTCTACGTCTACAACAAGATTGATCAGGTGTCCATCGAGGAGGTGGACCGCGTGGCTCACTTAGGCAGCAGTGTGGTGGTGAGGTGAGTGATGCTGGCTGTATGTATGTATGTATGGTTGTGTGTTGTGTAGGTGGTGGTGAAAGTCTAGTTATGTCTGACTGTTTGTTTATGTATCTGTTCATTAATCAATCTGTTTATCTATATATCACAGGAAAATGTTTTAATCTATCCTATGCACAAATTTCCTTAATAAAAAAATAAATAAAAAAAAAATTATGCTGTTACCGCCACAAATCTAGTAGAGCAACAAGGGCATTAAAGTGTTCCCTCCCTTCATGGCGCAGCTGCAACATGAAGCTCAATCTGGACTACCTGTTGGAATGCACGTGGCTGCAGCTGTCTCTGTTACGCATCTACACCAAGAAGCCCGGCTGTGCACCTGACTTCTCGGACCCCATCATCCTGCGTGGAGGGGCCAGCGTGGAGCATGTCTGTCACTCCATCCATCGATCCATCGTAGCCGTGTTCAAATATGCCCTCGTCTGGGTGAGTAGATGTTCCTTCTTGATAGTAGATAGTAGATAGTAGAATGACTGGGTAGTGATGGGAATAATTTTGAAATCTTGTGGTATCTTGATTTTTTTATTTTATTTATTTATTTTTTTAACTCTTCCTTATCTTTTTTTCTTTCTTCTTCAGGGTAAAAGCACGAAGTTTAGTCCACAGCGAGTTGGAATCCACCACATCATGTGCGACGAAGATGTGATTCAGATTGTCACGAAGAAATAATCCCTTGTATAGTTCTAGCCTAATCTTCCCAAATATATATAAGACAAAACTGATGCCTCTGCTCTAACGATATAGCTGATACTACTACTACTACTACTACAAAAGAAAAGTTAGATCTATATAGTATACACCTATATTTGGTTCATCATGCTAGCTAATGTCTCTATGAAGCTGTGAGTATGTGTGTGTGTGTGTGTGTGTGTGTGTGAGCTTCATCTATTCACAGGTTACTTAATTCTTGATCTAGTAAGAGTACCTACATCACCTTCACTCCCCTACCTGATCCCAAGTTACCACACACACACACCTCTCACTGACTCACCAGGACTGCCAGTTACTCATGACCAACACACACACACACACACACACACACACACACTAAAGGACCACCATTCATCACAGGCAAGTGTTGTGTGTATGTGCTCCAAATGGTATGTTTTGCTCAAGCATCTTGGTCCCCTCCCCTGCAGCCCCTTCACAGTGCATTGAAGGGCCTAGTGGGACTGGTGTTGTGTTGCTGGATGGCTGCGAGCAACGTTAGAAGGGAAACTGTAAAAACTTAGTGTAATATCAACTACAGTGCTCCCTCCAATTTTGCGACCGAGACCAATCTCCATCTCTGCAAGCCCAGGTACAGTAAAACGGTCATTTAAATTAATTTTCTCATGGATAATGATAATGTTTATGTTTTTCTGTATTTTTCTTTATTGTAGGATGTGTAATTACATGTATTTGTGTACAAACAAGGGCAAAAATATGACTAAAATCACCATAAGGTTAATGATTCGAATTTTGCGGCCTGCTATGTTGACCAATTTACCGCAAAATTGTAGGGAGCACTGTACTTCCTCCTAGCTTGTTTGTGTGTCAGGTTTGCAGTACATTCATCATCATCGTTGTTGTTGTTGTTGATAGTCCCAGCGGGTGACCATCATTGAAAACTATCATGGCTCTGTTTCCCTCATCCACTTACTAACTCAATTACATCAATGTCTTCTTTTTTTTCTCCTTTTTCTTTGTATAGTGAAGTGAGAATCGATGTTGAATGACCTAGTTAATGGTTGTACAGTGTGATCAGTGTGATGACCATTTTTTTTAGGGACAGTTTTGTAAGATAAATCCAACACAACCTCCACCTGCAGCTGAGGCCTGAGAGTGACTGGCTTCATTCATATCATAATGTATCAATTACACTCTGGTACCAACGCTCCTCTTCTGATTAACCCGATCAAAGTGACGTGCTCAACACCCGCTCACTCTGGCAAACTGGTCATTGTTTTGCTGATCAGTGACGGAGAGTAAGACAGTGTTGAGAGTGTTGCTGGAGTCACACCTCGTCTAACACTGTCACTAGCCTCCAAAAGGATAAATGGAGGAAGTGCCATCAAATTATGCATTTTACAAACTTGAGAGGTAATTTGCGTTACTTTGTTATGGTGTGAGGGAGGTGAAAGCTGGTTAAGATGGATTTTTTTTTTTCTTATGAGAGATTATCTGTAAAACTTATAATTTGGGGAAATGGATGACTGTATATATGTATGTGTAATTCATCATGGTCTGGAGGATCGCGTGCTGGACTTGTGATTGTCAGCCATTACCCTCCCCAAAAGACTAAAAGGCGATTAAAAGCCGAGGCTTTTCACACCCCCAATAACCACTCCTTGTCAGTGACCCTTCCGTTCTCAAGCCCACTGCTGCTGTGGAGGAACAGGGCTCCCGGACCAGAGATTGTGGCCTGATGCTGTGATGGAGACCTAGTCTCCTCTACAGCCTCGGACTTAAGTCTGGTACAACCCATTTTCACTTGACCTTTTTCTAGCTTTATTTTGACTTGTTTGATCTGCCTTTTCTTGCTTGCCTTCCACTATCCCCTTTTTCTAAAGTGTGAGAGCCTTGCCAAGTGACAGGTGGGAGTCGTTACAACTGGACCAGGGGAGCAGTGTGTGTGTATCTGTATAAGCAAAATTTCTAACAGGTCTTCAAAAAGAAAACATCTATTATAAAAAGAGATCAATAAATTTATTAAAATATTAAAGCCAAATACAATACATAATATAATTACTATATGAACTCATATTTTGGAATGCGAAGCATATATACAGGACTGTAGCCTTGATGCTACCATATAAAACCTACTGGGGAAGGTGACTGCCATTGGCCGCACTCCACCGCTAACCCTAAACCCCTACGTGAACACTAACAGACAGTACGGCTGCAGGTTAGTCCATGAGGATGAGTCACTACGTCACTACTTGCCATCCAGCTCACGTAACACAACCACTAGTAACATCACATACACTGGTGGCTCTTGTTCACATGAATTACAACTACAAAAGTGTCCAAAAACATTGAATTCTTTGTCAAGGTAGTACATCAAAAAGTGTAACACCTATGTTCTAACACGCAGTTGAAAACTCCTTTGCATATGTAATTACAACAAAGCCATAGGAAGAATATATTCATGTATATATATATAGTTATAACTAAGTCAAAAGTACACGAATTCAACACAAATAACTATCCATTGTGATAAATGAAGAAAGAATGCACTAAAAATAATAGAAAATTGACCAATATCTGCCTGGCTTCATTCCATTTTACAAAACGATCCACTGAATACTAACTTGCCTCACATGCAGGAGACCAAGGAGTGGTGCACAAACACACAAGAACACAGGCAAGGAAACCCTGCCAGGCACACGGCACACACACCAACTTGTTGACCTTTGTTCATTTCCTGTAGACAGCTTGTGAACTAACACAGAAGCCTTACTCTATCCTAATTGAATAGCTTGTTGAATGCTGCACCTTTCTGGTTCTTTTTCTCTTATATGTTATAGCAGCTTCAGCCATCACAGCAGTTGAGAGACCAGAAAAAAAATAATAAAGTGGAATAGTTAGTCAATTTACTCAAGCAACTTCTGTTTAAAGTTCGGCCTCGTGAATATACACTCAGATGTGGGATGTGTCACCTGGCTGCACTTCACACCTCCACTCCACGGTTAATTGCACAAAATAACTTCCCTTTCATTCTAACAAACATGCAGGGACAGACAACAGAAGACAATATATTCACCGTTGTGAGTGTGATGAAGCTTGTTATATGATTGTCTAACACTCCACGTGAATGTGTTATGCATGTCATCCACAAATCAAGTGATGTTTGCCACACTAACATATATCCAAGTGATCAACCACATTCATACCTATATTCAAAACCTCAGGAGGAAAGTACATTCTTCCCTTGGTGTATGTCATCCTACATGGTACATACTTATCTTCCCTGCTACTGACTCGTATAATTTTACTATGTATTGCTATTTAGTCCCTGCATAACCAATGTGCTGACCACTTAAACACACACTGGTGGCTCCGTGGCATAGTGCTCGGCGTGTGGCCTACAGGTTGTGAGTTTGATCCTGGCTCACGGCAGCTTCTTGGTGAGAGGGTTAGTACTCAAGTTAATTTTAACAGAGCTATGAGGTTTATCACTACCTAGCTCAGGGGGATTATTTCATTTATTTAATCAAAGAACACTTGAGAACTAATGAAGTATTAAAAACAAAGCAAAAATGGAAGATCTAGGCTGTAGTATCCTGTATATTTGTAATATTATCATTGTGGGAAACACCCTGAAATTACAACTAGTTAAAGAAAATAATTCAGGCATGAGTTTCTTTTTCGGTGGAGAAAATATGCAGTAACTGAGGTGCTTCAAGGAAAAAAAAGTCAAACTTGTCAAAAGAGAAATAACAAGACAGGTAGTTATAACCGTATGATATTTTAGCCTCGAACTTCACTTTGAAAACTTCTTAACACATCCTATGAATGGAACCTATTATCTGGAATCTTGTGTGTGTGTACAATGAGTGTGTGTACATTATTGGTGTGGTGGTAACATGGCTACTCTGTTATGGCTCATGCACAAAGTTTGGAAAAATGTCTATCAAGGACATACATAAACATGAAATTGAATTTAATGCTCAAGACATGGCTAGGGTGACCAACTGTTTCTTAAAATACAAAATTGTTCCGTTTTGAACCAATACGGAACACCAGTTGTTCTGTATTTTAGGTGTCAAACTCTGAATGGTTAAGCTAAAGCCGAGGCGGTGGAGCAGTCATCCCCTCCGCCCTCCCTGCATCCCCGCCTCCTTACTGCCTCCCTCCTCCCCCAACGGCTGCTAGTGACGTCTATTTAGTGATTTTTCGTGGATCTATTCAAATTTCTGCTCCTGACGGCTACTTCCTTCCACGTACAATTAGATATTATTGTGATAGTGTTAATGTATGAATATCCAAAGTGTCATTTAAAACAGGAAATTTACACTATCGGCATTATTTTTATAGCAGTGAAAAGTTATAACCATACGCGTCCCTTACTTTTCTGAGGCTGAGGTGGTCACCCTAGTGATGGCAATGAAAAGCTTATTCCAACATGCTGTAAACATAATTTATTTGAGATTGTTTACTCAGCTGTGTGTTGTCTGATACTTGAAGGTACACCATAAATTTTCCACTTATTTTATGGTGCATGCATTTTAGGAGTGAATCAAATTGTGCAAAATACTGTCACATAAGATTAATCAATGAGTATTCTGATATAAATCCACTTGAACACTTTGGTAGAGGGCAAGATGTAAGGTTTTCATGTTATGCCACAGTGACTTGCTGCATCCTAGTGTGTGTGTATGTATTGCATCACCATAGAGCCACCATACCAACCAATACAACCTTCTATCACCAAGGTAAGTTTACACCAATCTTAATTAAATACAGATGCCATACAATATATACGTAAATAAAGATTACACCTGAACACACAACTTAGGAATCTGTATCTTAATTTTGGTAATGTTCATGACTACGTATTTCTTCCTTGTGGCACCTCAGTTACGACCACAGATAAGTGAGGGAATTAAAAGGTTAGGTTGATTAAGGGCATACAACGGGGTCACTGGGTCATAAGTACTATGGTAATGGGTTACAAATTTTACATGTAGGTACTATTGAACAGTCATGGCTTAGTCTATCACACACCCATTTTGTCTGTATACAGGTTAATATAAGAGAAGGAACTACAAAAATAATCTACTATATTAGTCAGGTGTGTTGATAAAACTAAAGGTTAAAATTAAACAGTAAGTCTACAAATAACTGCTAACAAAAACCTGCATTGGTTACTCCTGCAAAAAGATAAAAACATGATGCCTTAGGACATCCAGGAACAAATAAATGGGTGTTCTCTGCCTGGTGACCTGACCTGATTGAGGGCGACCTGGCAAGTTGGTGTGACCACAGACAGAACCTGATTGTTGCCCCTCACTGCTACCTTGGCCACACTAACCCTCAACCACCCTCACTCTGTAGGCTGAACACAACATTACCAAAAGAACAAAGCAATGAGAAAATGCATAACAATACCAACACAATTTAACACAATATTGGCAATAAAATCAAATCTGTAACCTATACTTGAAAGCCTCCAGGGAAGAAGAGAAGTGCTGTTGAACACCTGCCTGTTAAGTAAGACTCAGCACGCACACACATACACTTCCTTTGGGGTGCTCGGAACACCTAATGGGGGAGGAGAGGGAGGGGAATGGAAAGTAGTGGTAGGGTGGGGGTGCAGCCTGTGCCCCCAACAGTGTCCTCTACCACATGCTGTACTCGACGTCATCGCTGTCGGCTATCATGAAGAATCCCCATATGGTGAGGAAGGTGACCACGTTGCCCGCCAGCACCAGGCCGCACGCACCCCAAGTAATCTGTGTCACCACGGAAACAAACCATCAGTATTATTATAATTATTATTATTATTGCTATCTGTATACCTCTTTATTCTCCTCCACCATCAGCAAACATCACCATCACCCAATTTCACTTCCTATCTTAATGTTTTTCAAGTATACATTCCTTATGCCTCAAGTTAACAAAATCTGGCTACAGATCCCCAATTAATCTACAAATTCTACTTTAATAAGCATTTAACCAAACTGTTAATCTTCCAAGACTTATGACTCTTAAGCTAAATGACCTTTAGGATCAAGGGAATGTGTGGCGGCCAGCCGGACACTCACCACAGGAGCCGTGGAAGGGGAGCGGGCCAGGACGATGGGCAGACCAAAGGCAGAAACAACAATTATAGCCGTCACAAAGTATGCCAACTCCTTGCACGGGTTACTTGCGCCCGTGTCCTCTGATACCCTGCGTGCGATGATGCTGGGCACTGGAGCCAACACATAGAACGCCACCACGAAGAACGGCCACCAGTTGCTGCACATGTGTAATGGAAAAAGTATGAACATGTGCTCAAAATACATGACATGAACTTAACTTGCCAATGTGCTGATACTTGTACTCCTGCACACTGATACAAAACACCAGTAGTATGATGACTTTGTCACTACAAAAATACTACACACCAAGTGATCACCTTCAGAGGAGCATCTAACAAGCAGTGAACCATCCAGCCACTCCAAACTTATGAACTCACGTCCAGTCTGCAGTCAGGTTGAAACATTTTTGTTTTTCTCAACTTATAATTTTTTATATCTCCAAGGGTTAAAACTCATTTCATTAAATAACTTTTGCTATAGTACAATTCGGACAATTTTGAAACCATAAAAAAGCATCAGAAACCAGTCCATTAAGTGGCATGGAAATCTCAAATCAATGTTAAGGTTCATCACAAGTACAGTTTGATCTAATTCTGACTCTTCATCTTCACACCACCTGCAGCCTGCCATTACTAGGATGATCAGCAGACACAGAACAGAACACACACCAGACTCACTTGTACTGTGGCAAGGCACACGCCAGGAAGAGGAAGGTGAGTCCTATGGTGGTGGCGAAGGCCAGGGTCACCAGTGCTGTGGGAGGACACATCACACATCATCACCAACACACACTTGCCAAACTGTCATCACTACACTCCACTACAAGCAAGCAAAGTTATGATTGAGACCAAGTAGCCTTTAGACTATATTACCACTTCAACTCATAACACTGAACATAATTGAACACTTAGTCATATATTGGCCATAACAAGAATTTAAAATGCAATAAAACTGTTAAATGCAAGATGCTACTACATGACAGTATGAGACATGAACATTTAATTGATCAATCCAACATAAATAAACAAATAAGTAAATACTGTACATAAATAAATTAAAATATATATACAAACCCAACAAGCAAAACATGACAACCCTGCTTCAATCTGTCCCATTCTTGGTGACAATAGTTTGCTTTGTAGATAAAAAAATAAAGACAGACAACCAAACAGACATTTAACATGTTTCAACAAACAAACAAACAATAGGTCCTTTAGTTTAGGTGTTATATCAAGTGTTTAGCAGTAAGTACACACCAAGGACACAACATTGTTTCTCACTTTAACTGCTGCAGGCAAGGTATAACGTAACTAAACAAACTTGTACAGGACAAGGACTACAAAAACATTAGACGCAAAACAAACTACGTATGGACAAACTACAGAACTCAAACTAGTGTGCAATCCAGCTTTGCAAATACACTTGAAATATTCTCCACCTTGTAATACTTCTACTAAATTGTACCCAGTATGACACACTCTATCAGTCACTTTATGTTTTCCTATGATACTTTTACAATGCATTTTGTGTTTGTGTTGCTTGTTGCCTAGTGACCCATGAGCTCCTTGGCAAAGTGGCTGTACCAGACGACAGGACGGAGAGTGGATAGTGACACACTCTGGTCAACTTATCATTATTATATATTCAAATAACATTCCTAATACTGTAAGGTATCATGGTTATGTGGAAAAACATCTTATATTTTCTTAAACTTTATCTCAAGATTGTTTACTGATTACACAATCCTCTTCACTGATGTGCTTCATGTCGTGGCAATAATCCAGCCTACCATTAGTTACCTACTTACCTATGACCATGTAGTGGGGGAATTACTATGTAGTGGTAGTACATAGTGATAAAACCGAGTATTGGTTATAATCAAATGAAGTGTTCACCAACACATCAATAAAGTCACGCCCACCACGTGCCGCGTGCCACGTGCCACTTTGTCTGCCTGCCTGTGGAATATTTGCTCAAGTCCTTCTAAACCACTCCAACCCAACCCATCTTAAAACTTGATAAGTACTGTTAGTTAGTGTTATCTAGGCATATTGTAAGGTACAGATAGTTGGGTTAATTTTGGAGGCAAGAACTCGGCTCAGTTTCAACAAGTTATTGATTATTCATTTCTGTGTGACAAATTATCCTGTATGTCATTTAAACTCATCAGTTATTGATATAATTCTATTTCATACAACTCATTCAATAATGGTGTTGTTCTTACACTTTACACAGATAGCTTTGATTGAAAGGCAATGGATCCCTTCTCCTAGTACTACTTATATGATTCCCTGCTTGTTTGTTGATTACTAATATGAGATGGTTATCAATAAAGAGTTTTCCAAACATTTCCATTGCCACAACCTGAAAAACTATTACATAAATGAACACATGCTAATGTGTATAATGTTACGATTTTACATTGTCACTATACTCTTGTTCGCCCCATCATAGCAGTCTCATGTTGTATTATGTTTGCTGTATACCAATGTATATTCTAGCACTATCTAGTCCCTAGTGGCTGGGCTGTATTGGGTTAGGCTGGGATGAGTGGGGCCACACACACACACACACACACACACACACTTTAGTATATTACAGAATTACACCTGTGTGACGTCTTATGACGTCTGTCTGACACTTAAGTCACACAAGAGTTATTTAGGAAGTGGTAGATGCAGTTGTATTTTTTCCTTCACAAATTATATATAAGAAAAGGAAAATATACTGTGTGTTGTAGGAGGTTAAATCCTCTCTTTCACTAGGGTTGGGTCAGATTAGGTTTAGTTTTTAGATATTTTGTTAAAACAAAACTTTTTTTCTGGCGTTTATTTTTTTTATTAATATGTTTTACGTTTCTCTCAGAAAATATTATGCTCGTTTAACTTCAGTTCAGTTCAATTTAATATTCAGTTTATATTACAAGTAATGGCAATACTTCCGTTCGTTGAAGTGAAAGATATAATTCTGTAAATTGAGCCACACTTCACCACATACAAGTGTTATTACATCACCACACCACACTTAAACACATCCCAGTCAGGAAAATATTTTCAATTTTCATTTTTTTCCTGCCGTAAGCATGATCCATCTAGACTACAGGCTTGGTCCAGCACAACACTACTACCTCCCTAGCTACCCCTCGGCCCCTACCTCGCATCTGCATGGTGGAGGCTGTGCTATCCCGTGGCGGGAGGAACAGCGAGAAGTGGAGAAGTAAAACAGAAAAAAATGACAAAAGGAAGTAATGAGTCACTTCAGAGTGACTCAAGATATTTCCTTCTCACGTGAGTCAGCAGGAAGAACTGGGAGAAAAGATCACATTAACAACAACTATGAGTGCTGAGTGCTGAGTGTAGAGCCACTTCAGAGTTGAATAAAGTGTGATATTGAGTGTAGAGATTCACTAGTCACGGGACTGACCTTTAAGACCCGCCATGTTTGTTATGGTTTGTTCACTGATCAGACCGAGGCCAGCTGATGCCAGGGACCACGGAGGGAAACACCTTTCTATTCATTATATAAGGAAAAAAGAAAACTTTATATATATATATATATATATATATATATATATATATATTGTTGCGGCGACGCATTTAGCATGTAAATGTGTTAGCCTTGGTGGTGTAGGAGGGGGTAGTTTGGCGAGCCTGTTCGAGCGTAGACAGAGATAAGGTGACCTAGGTATCTTTGTTTTCAGCGATACGCAGTCGTGGTGGGGTGTGTTTGGGATATGTGGTTGATTGATGGAAGGAGGGAAGGAGCAAGGGTAGCCTATCAGAGGCCAGCCGAGGTTATATAAGTTGCTGTAAGGCATAAGGAGAGGGGAATACAAACTTTCTCTTATCTATTTTTTTATTCTTATTCAACCCCATCTTTTCTATCCCATTTACAATACAATACAAGGAGAGGGGAGAAGGAGGCCAAGAGAGAGACACAGCAGTGAGAGGCCGACGGCCCGACTTTTGGGCGCGTGAAGGGCGTGCTACCTTGGAGGGAAGTGGGGAGGGTGGCTGGAGAAATAGCGCTCTTGCTTCCTAAGGTTTCGCCTTCGCTAAGGGAGTGGCTGACTGGCTGTGTGGAGGCTGTTGTGTGCATCCTTGGCGCGTAAGAGGCAGGACCTTGGAGGGAAGTGGAAAGGATGGCCAGAGAAATGGCACTCCGACTTCCTTAGCCCCTGCCTTCGCAAAGGGGGTGCATGCATGGCTGTATGGAGGCTGCTGTGTGGTTTTGTGGAGGCTGTGTGTTCTGGGTGAATCTCTTGTGGGGAACTCTGTGCCCTGAGGCTGTACTGTACCTTGTAAGTGTTTGTAAATATACCAGGAAAGAAGTGTTGTTGTCTGTGTGTGAATTAAACCCTTTTCCCGTCCCGCCAACCTCCGCTACACGGATCCCAAGGAGGGCGTTACCTCAGGTAAGGAGAGGTAACCTGTGTTGCGACACCCTGCCTTAGTGAATGAAAAAAGGGGGGTGCTGTAACAATATTCATAACTGATTAATCCAATGAGACATAGTTTGGGCAGCAACACTGTTGGAATGTGAATAAAGTATATGCCAGACATCAAACGTCATATGACACTATGTTAAGTTAAAAGTAAATGGCAGAGCAGAGGTAACAGCAAGGCAAAGTATGGGGTCGGAAACAAGGATTAGTTATAGTGAAATGATCAAATGGGGTATGCGGGGTTGTCAGAACGGCAAAACCAGAGCCAAAGTGGGATTTGGAGCCATCCGAAAATTCTGTGGCTGGATAGCACCACTGTCTACTGTACATGGTGGCCATACAGCATGCCAGGTGTAAAGATTCACTGCCTCTATTATATATTCTTCTTTTATTTACAATACAAATAAATTCATACATACATACATGCATATATACATACATACATTATATATATATATATATATATATATATATATATATATATATATATATATATATGTATACTATTTGCAGTGTACAATTCAAGGAAATGATAAATGAATATGAATGTTCCATGATCACTAACGCAGCGGCAGCAGCCAACCAGCACATCTCACAGTCACAGCAAACTGATAACTGATCCTTGTAGTCATGAGTAACTGACAACCAATGACAGATCCTCAGTCACAGCAAATGGATAACTGATAACAGACCTTAACAGTCAAAGTAAACTGATAACAATAATTCACAGTCACAACAGTCACATCCAGGAACAAACCGTTGCTTTCCTTTGCCACCTTTGATTCTCTCCCTCCATGTCCCACCAACTGGCAAGATGACTAGAGGTATGTGAAGGTGCCATATACACCACATATGTTGTGAAGGAAAAGTATACATGCTGGCTGGACCTCTGCTAGCGGCCGCCTCGCTGCCGGGCTGGGCATGGCCGAGACACAACGCTGAGGGAATGTTGGGTACTTGGCAAGAAAAAGGTAATAAGAAAGGATGAATCCATATGTTTCATCCTCCTTCAGATTTGTTACAACTAATAAATACATGAAAATATGACAGAATAACAATAACAACAGAATATACATCCTCTGTAATACATAAATAAATGGGAAAGAATAAGAACATTCACAAAGAGTTTAGTATAACGTAACCGGCTTGATGGAGTTGTATTGAGAGCCTTGATTACACCCTGACTGCATCACATCATGACCCTTGATACCAAACCACTGCAAGGACCACTCAACACACCAATTATACTGATGCCACACGTCTACTGCAACTTATCAAGGATTGGTTGAGGTATTTCCACAATAATGAATAAAAAACTACACCAAGAAGCATGGCTGAGATGCTTTCCAGTTAAACAGTATATTTTTCATAGCTTATTGAATATTGAGATACTCACATTGATGTAAGTGTATCCCATGCCGCTTAGAGCACTACTGTAAAACCTCAACACACTTTAAATAATAGTGTTAGATATCTAATGATAGATATCACTCGTCATTCTAATACAGTACTCACTATAATGTTGGGTGGTAGTGTTGTATGTTAATGTTCTTATTAATATTTAAACTCATGAATATGTTTAATTAATGTAGTCAATGCAACTATATCATATCACTTCAACTATTATTACTTCTTATTGACTTCATTGCCACCTGGGAATGTTACTCATGCATAAATGAAGTAAACCTATGTTATAATTTCTCCTGATATTGATGTTACTGTAAATCAACTGACTCCTCGCTTCAAACTTCAGCCGGCCATTACAAAGAGAGTCCAACAAAATAACTCAAAGTGCCCAGTGGATGCAGTACTTCCACACTTTGAATTGGAATAAAACAGACAAAGGCACGCACACACAGGCACACTAGTTAAACAATCTGGTGTGTCAAAAAGGAAACCAACACACTTACTCTGCTAATAAAACATTCACATTCAAAACACACATACTCTCTCTCTCTCTCACACACACACACAGGTACAAAATAAATGAGCAAAATTAATAAATCACAAAACATTTCCAAAATATATACCTTATTTTTCGGCTTATAAGATGCATTTTTCCCCCTCTGAAAAATACCCATGCGTCTTCCGAGACAAATGTTATAAGAGATTAGCTTAGGTAGCTATTCAATTCAGCCTCTTATATGATTCAACTTCAGTACTTAACTGTTACAAGTATTTTGAATATCATAACATATTCAAATCAACAGATATTGTTAACATGTGAGAGAAAAAATTTGTGAGCGTATTTACTGATGTCAGCCTGTATTGTGTGCTGGTGTTGATGTATTGTCTGCTACGTCAACACCATTTACAATTCTTTATATACAATAAGCCTTTAAGTGAACTATAATGAGAATAATGACTGATAAGCAGTGCTGAATGGAGATAATGAATAGTGAGTGTGTTCTTGTGTGAAAATGACTATATTGGGCAACAGTTTTTTTCTTTTCTTAGAAATTTCTTTCCAAAATCAGGTTGTGTCTTCCAAGATGTAGCGTTTTATAAGCCAAAAAATATGGTACTTAATACACATTAGTAATAATCGTTCCTGACAACAATCTAAAAATACATAACAAGTTGTGTAATTATGTGTGTGTGTGTCTAGTGAGTGTGAATGAAGGAAATACAAACAAACCCTTTCCCCTACAATAATACTTTCACAAAAAAATAAAGTGAAATAAAATGTTACAAAAATAAACTCACGAACAGATCAAATAATCTCTTCAACGGTACACTGTATGGAAGGCTTTCAGGATCCTTGCATAATCTTATGTGAGGAGAGCAATGGCCACTCAGGGATCAGAATCAAAGTAGTTAACACTTTCTGTTTCAGTCAGTCAAAGTGGTTAGTTGGTGTATTTAGACTCCACCTCAGCCATTATCTTTCTCATACTTTCTTCTGTGTCCAAGCAATGATAATAATAATATAAAGATACATAAAGTTGCATTCCACTTTCTTTTTCCAGTTCATGTAATGTATCTCACAACCTTCACCTGAGGCTGTCAGTACTCGTCTTGCTTTTTGTTTCCTTCCATGTCCAACAGGTAAAAAGCTACACATTATTTGCTTCTCTTTCAAGGTTGTACTTTCCTTGTGTGTGACTGGCGGGGTGGTGAGTAGTGCCTCACAAGCTTACCTCACTCAATCCATCCCTCCATTACCATGCTCCTCTTTCCTAGTGTCCACCCTTGCAGCAGCACGAGTCAACTTGCAACACTGTACAACATGCTTCACTGCCACGAGATATATCACAGTTATGGTTGCAGATTTCACAGCAGAGAACTACAAAATGTGAAAGTAAATGTACATGGAAAGAGAAAGATGGAAGAGAAGAAAAATCTGCATTATAGTCTTTCTTGTCTGCTCACATATGCATAACAAAAAATTTTGCACCTCTGTGAAACAAAATTGGAAATACGTATGTACTTAGGGGACCTCATTTTCTTAATTTTCAAAAATTGTATTTTTACAAAATACTGATATAGACTGGAAACCATAAATCATACTAAAAAAACAACTGCCGAGTGTTTAACACAAGAGCTGGACTAGAGCCTTCTACACCTGCCTCTTGGACACTGCTGATACTAGGTAAAAAGTGCAATATAGAAAATTTTTGCATCTATTTACAAGAGCAATTCACATTGTACATTCCCTGCTAATTAATGTCATTAAAGCTTTATATGGGTACCTAATTCAGGGTAATAGACTGACCTTTACTAGCCAAATGTCACTAAAAGAAAAACAGGAGAAAATAGGACACAAGAAAAATATCCCATGTGTTCTGCTTGCTAGTGATACTCATCCTCAGTACTCTGTCTCGAGAACGACATTTTGAAACTGCAGTTCTGGCTGGCGAGGACGGTGGTCCGGAAGGCAACATCATTCAGGAACATGTCCTCAGTAATCCCAAACTCTGAGAGAGACAACGGTGGGTCCTTCTCTATGCGGGGCACCTCAGGGCTGCCTCTAGACTCCCTTCCCTCAGTGGGGGGCTTCCCTGGGTTGGAGGTGTCGGTTGAGTCTGAGGTTCCTTCGGAGGTTTGCTCAGAGCCTACGTGTTCCTTTGTCTCACTGGGGGCTGGACCCTCACTGTCTTTGCTGTCCTCAGAGCTCAACACCCGAGAGGAACACATAAATGTTTCATCACACTCCTGCCCCATCTCCTCAAGCCTTTCTATGGCACCAGGCTCTAGCGCACCCGTGTAGTGTGATGGGTCATCCTCGTGCCATGACCTCAGCAGCTCCGTTGTCGGCTCCTTGAACACCGGCAGGATATCCTCCTCGGCAGGGGCATCCGCCTTGGCCAGGAGGCTTGGCTCTGACCCCCGGCTGTAGTTGAGGACCTTGGACACACTGCTGAGCATGTTGAGGTCTTCACAGCTGGAAAGTTCCTTTATCCTGTTGTAGGAGTCCTGCTCAATGTGGTTGAGGCCATCCAGGGAGAGGCTGAGGCCGTTGGTGTGTGCCAGACGCTCCTCCAGACTCAGCTCCCTCTGCACCACAGGACCCATACCCACTGGCACCTGGTCCACAAATATGAACTTGTCTGTGCAGGTTGGGCTGGTGAGTGGTACTGCTTCACGCACACACAGCCGCGATGCCTTCACGGGGGACACGTCACTGGAGGTTGTCTCACTGCCAGACTTGGCCGGCTGCCACGGTGACTGGGCGTCCTCTTCCTCCTCCTCGGGCGGGGCATCCCGGGCACTCTCTTGGTGAGTGGAGCGGGGTGCACCGAGGGGGTTGAGGGGCAGCCTGGGAGTGTGCTGCTGCTGCTGGAGGAGGCTTGGGGGCGTCCTCACCTCCAGGCTGATGGGGGTGGTGCTGGCACTCACTGACATCATGACGTCCGGCATGGTGGTGGGTGGGTGAGTCCCCAGGCTGCCACCACACACAGGGAGGCACACAATGGTGAGTGGCTCAGGGAGGCATGCAAGGCCAGGGGTCAGGAGCAGGAATGTATCACCTGCACCCTTCTCCCTTGGATACATGCAATACTACTGCTAATAATCATCCTTAATGGTAGTTTTCAGACCCTCAGCTCCCATTTTCCCTAAAATTATAAGATATCAGGCATTATTATTTCAGGCAGGTCTTGCTACAGAAAGGTTTGAAGTAACGAAAGTAATAAGTCTATAGAGTGAATCTGATGTTACAAATTTTGGTGTGCATTTACCTCTCAGCATGCAACTTTGGTGCTGCAACATTTGTTAACAGTGTGTGTCTCTTAGGCACAGTACACAACAGTTTGCTGACAGCCTCATGGTATTCTTAATTGTGCTGTTATTATTGTTCCTAAGACAAGTCTGTAACACTACCTGATTCCCAAAACTCCTGCTCCACCCCACCACTGGAACAAACCACTTGGTCTCAAACCCCAACACAAGGCTGTCATCCAACACTGGAGTGAAGGCGTGAAAGGAGGTGGAGTGAGGCTGTCCTAACACACTGCCACTACACACTGCATGCACACTAATATCACACTTCTCACTGGTAATCCTCTGAGTCACCTTACTGCTTTTGATAATTCGTGTGAAACTCAAATAAAAAATCTATAACTTTTGGGTTGTTAATTAAGATTGTAAGAAATATAGAAGAGGAATTATTACTAAGCCTTTGGAGCAACGTTATGGAGCCTCTGTTAAACACATCAAACTTGTGAACTTCCCGGAGTAAACACGTGTACCAGTGGATCATAGTGTACTAGAAGTGGTATAGCAAAAAACATAAAATTCTAAAGAAACACATGATAAAATAACAATATCAAAACACAGGACACCACAAGCTTGACTGATACTTATAAAAACAAAAATAAGTAACAAGACACACACACACACACACAGCAAGCAGAGAGAAAGCAAAACAAGACCTGCCTGTATACAACAACAGACATACACTCACCTAGGCTGGCTCAGTTTGGCCAGCAGGAAGTGTAGGTTGGCCAAGGTGGGTCTGAGGTCTGGGGTTGGGATGCCACAGTACCACCTCATCTGTGCTATGTTCTTGTTCAGTAGAAACACCCCGTAATTAAACTGTAACTTCTCCCGCTCCTTTCCGCCCGTGTACAAGGGAAACCTAAGGGGTGGAGAGGACCTGTGTTTATTTTTGTGTTTGTTTTTCAGGTGACTTTGTTTTTAAAGGGAGTTATTTTTTAGGTAAACACGTGGCTGTAACAAGCAATGGTACGATACTGTTTTTGATGAGTCTAGTATTGGGATATTCTCTTTCTCTCTCTCTCACACCACTCACTCTCGCGCAGTATCTGCCAGAAGGAGAGAGGTGGTGTCCTTGATGGTGGCGGTGGAGCCGTAGGGGCGCAGGGGGTAGCGTAGGGGTAGGTTGAGCAGCTGGGAGAGGAGTACCACTACATGTACCACGTAACCCAGCGCCACACTCAAGGTTCGTTCACTCGTGCCGTCGTAGTTCTCGGCGCCGGGGAGGAGGACGCCACAGATGCGGTACTTCCCGTCACTGTCCTGGGGTGGGTGAGTGAATGGGTGAGTGAATGGGTCAGTGAGTGAGTGAGTGAGTGAGTGAGAAGGGGAGGAGGAGACAACGATGTGAAAGAGAAAGATAAGAATAAGGACAAAGATAAGGAGAGGACAAAGGAAATAATTTAGCCCTACCTGCGTGATTGGGTATATAACAGGCAGCTGAGCAATAAGCTTTTTTCCTCCAGGTGCCAAGACAGTCTAACAGCTTCTTGAGGGAGTCCCGCTTGTTGGTCTCCTGTGTGGCAAGGGTGCGTTCTAGTGCCAGCTGGCGGTGCAGGGCCTGGTAACCTTCCAGCAGCTCAAGACCTGCCGACACACTCATCATGAAGGCTTGGTGGAGGAAAGAAGTGTGAGTGAAATCAAGGGTCATAGAAAAAGAGGAAGGCCACTTAGAATATGGTAGGAGTACATATATGAGAGGTGTTAATAGAGGGGAAGGGTCTGTATGGATAGGATATGGCATCAGGAACTACGGACAGATAGACAGACATACAGCAGTCTTTCTTTTCTTCAATTTATGTATATACACTTGATCATTTCCGTAACCTGTTGGCTGGCACCTGAGAAGAAAGCAAAATGCACACATCCATTAAATATTCATAATGAGTAGATGTTTGATTATCTATATATCTTGTGGAATTGCCTGCGTTTTTACTATTTTGTCTGAATGCTGCACCCTTTCTGCCTCCTAAAATCACAGCTTCGAAAATTCTAGCCCCATCACCTGTGTGGAGGCTGTACCTGAGTATGTGGTGACATCAAAAGTTGCACAAGGGAACCATGGAGCTCAAAACACCTGCACCAGATCCTGTTAAGCATACTGGGCTGGTTAGAAAGGTCCATCACACTAGTACCACCTTACACCACTACCCTCTGTACCTTTCTCTTGGTTTTGGTTGTCGAGG
Organism: Metacarcinus magister; assembly: GCA_029783475.1. Taxonomy (NCBI): domain Eukaryota; kingdom Metazoa; phylum Arthropoda; class Malacostraca; order Decapoda; family Cancridae; genus Metacarcinus; species Metacarcinus magister. The sequence continues at coordinate 180,857 of JAPQNM010000847.1, read as the reverse complement.
TTGTCTGCTGAGAGTTTGAGGCCACGCAGCTTGTCAATCTCCTCCTCCAGCTGGTCCCTGAGTAAGGCCACCCTCATGCGGCAGTCCTCCACCTACAGGCAAGGTCATAGGAATACAAAGGTCAGGGTCATCACCATTACCGTCACAATCCTTTTCATTTTCCACACCAAACAAGGATATGAAGAACCAAATTCAAATAAAAAGAAACTCACACACTGAAGGACAAATTAATTAACTTCACATCATACAAATTGGTAAACAAGAGGCACACCTTGGACCCCTGGATGTGACTCTGGGAGCTCCTCGTCACATGCCGCACCTCCAGTATCTCTTGCGTCTCCTGGCACTTCACCTCCTGCTGCCGCTGAGCCCTCTTGGTGCTGTGCAGTCTGTGGAGGATGTGTTGCATGACTGTGTGTTGGGGAACTCAAGGGAACTCATGCAGATGGTCACCAAGACACACACATGGAAAGAGTGTGTGTGAGAGGAAACTGGAGGTGAGTCAGGACCGTTGATGGTGTGTTAGGTGAGGGAATTAAGTTTAAATGTGCATCTGAGTGCTGATGATGATGATGATGTCATTACGTGATGGTGGTGTTGCCAATCTTTAAAAAAATTCATATAAGAGGAAGAGAATAGTCTTTAGAAGCACCTCTCTATGTGTATGTTAATATTCAGTGCAAAATGCTCAGGGATGTGGGACAATAAACAATGTTTTAAGAAGCGGATTCTATGTTTACAAGGCTCAGCTTCTGGATGCTCCCGTCACGTTGTCTGGCTACACAGTTGTGTAATGTGTGCTAAGACCTCTAGTTTGTAGAGCCCTTCTCAGAACCTTATCCAATGCCTATCAGCCTGCACCTGGCTACACATACCTGGACAGAGCACTGACTGTGTAGCTCGGTTTGGTCTCTGAGAGTGGCAGTGAGAAGCCAAACCGAAGAAGGGGTGGCAAGGGGTGCTTCTTATGGTCCTGGTAACAGCCTGGGGCAGTATAGAAGATGTGGCGCAGCTTCAAGATGAGTGTGTTGGGCCGGAACTTGTCGTGGTCGTAGGGCAGCACCTCCCCCACTGGAATGAGGCCGCTGAAGTGTATGCCCCATGAGGTGACCAGCTGGGCATCCTCTCCCTCTGGCCTGAACCACAGCTGCACCAACACTCCTGAAGAAGGCGGAGGAACTGATCCAGTACATGTTAAACACAACTCACACACGACCAGATCAAGATTTTAGAAGACAACCGAGTGAGAAGTATAAGGATAAAAAAACTATATTGGAAGGAAGTTAAAGATGAAGAGTGGGAAATAAATGTGAGCAGTGAAGGGAATGAGGTGAAAGATGTGGATGGAGGAATGTTGTATGGGCACGATAGATGCAAGAGTTCTAGAGTACTTAAGAGGAAAGGGAGAAAAGAGAATGAGAGGATTACAGCATGCAAGGAGGGATTGGAAATACAGGAATACATGAAGACTCTGATGTCATGGGAGGAGTTCTTAGTGATAGACGTTAGATATGGATAGACTGATATATAGTGTACAATGAGAATGATGGTATAGTCTGTCGTTGAGTGTAGTCATTATGTAATGGAAGCAGAAAGGTGGTGTTGAGGAGGAGGGGAGTGATGGTCTGCCTCACTCTACCTCTCAATGACTGCCGATTGATGGGCTTAATGTTCTCCAGCTCAATGTCCACCCAGTTGGGGTTGGATGTACTCTGGAGCTCACTGGAGTATATTTCTTCTTTGCTTGATGGAGCGTGGAGAGAGAAATAGTACCTGAGAATAAGGAAAGAAGTATTAGAACCATTCTTATTTCTCAGCACCTGAACCTCATGAGGCTTACCCAGGCTAAGGGTAATGGAGGGTACACTAGTTCTTAATTCATGCAAAGGGATGTGTTCGGAGTAACTGTGCATAATATCAATATCATACTTCAAATACCAATTCAAATAAAAAAACATGCACAAATTGTGATACTACTAGAATGAAATCAATGAACTTAGAACTAAAAATGAGTTGATATGAGTTTGATGGTACACACCCCATAGTGGCCTTGGGTCTGGGCCTCTTGGATGGCAGGGGGCAGGTGGGCACCGGGGCAGGGTGGTGCCCATGACCATGAAGGTTCCTCCCCACCAGTCTGTGGAGGTGACGCAGCCGCAGCCCCGCCTGGCCAGACCACAGCTCCACCACCCGCTGCTGCAGCCCCGTCCTGCTGGACCAACACATACACACTTCACACTAAATGTTCTGAGGTGATGCACCTTTCTTTGCTTATCCATCTTCTTTAAGTGTGTGTAAATAAAGTTTTAGGAAATGACTACCATTATAGAACAAACAGTAAACAGTCGTCATCAGGGAGACTCTTCCTCACTGTGGTCTTAAGAGTGTTCATGTACAATGGTGGACCTTTCATGTGTTATTATATCTTATTGAAATCACTTCTGTTGCTTACCTTCCACGGTTTGTGTGATCATCTTGTAGGGCTTCTGATGGCTCCATGCTTGTCACCTCACCTTAACACACCGCCATGCTACTCACACTAAGCAAGCATCACCCCACCTGTTCATAGGGTGACAGAAAACATTAGTACACTACACCAGTCGCAAACAATGCAACACCAACTTAACATATACATCATTTACGATACATTTGGAAATATGTTATCCTGAGGGTGTTACATTCCCAATTTCTTGACTCAAAAAACAATTGTGATATTGCATAGAGTCCAATCAAATATTTATGAACGGAATTGAAAACTTTAGGGTTGCTTAAATTAAGTTTGTAATATATATCATCTTAATGCCAAAAATTAAGTCTGCACCATATCTTATCCCTTTTCTGATGCCAAATATATATGTGTGCAGTACATGTAATCAGTTCAAAGTCCACTACATCTTATGAGGAGATTAAGAAGAAATTATACATTACATAATAGACAAATATGAATTGTTCACTCACCACAGAATTCCCACGTCAACAATCCCTGTCCTCACCACTCATGGGGGTGTTGGGGGGTGCGCACTTCACTCATGGTGCACCCCTCGCGCCTCACTCATGCTGGCCCGACCACTCCCACCCTCACCCACCAGACACACTACACCTCAGATGCAGCGGCAGGATCAGCTGGGGAGGGAAGGCAAAGATATACAACTCTGTCAGCACCATGTAATTAATAAGCTTTATCTATCCACATAGGAACCAAGAGTAAAATAGCAGAACCTGAACCATGTATATTGCAATAGTTACCCAACAAAAAGTACTGTAAAAGAAGATAAATACAGAGTGAAAAAATATTACTTTTCTCAATTTCTGCAAGAGTCACCACATAGGGACAAAGTAGGAGTCAAAGTAATGTATTAGTCCCGCCAAGAATGATGCAAGGTTTGTCTGCACGTATCAGGTTTGAGTAGGTAGGTGTTGGGGATGGCATAGACTGTGTATTATTGAGCAAGGTGTGACGGAGGACTGGGGAGCTGATACGTGATGCTGCTAAGACTTTCTGAACTAATAATCAATAAAAACATTCAGCCAAGGTAGTGAAATGTAGACACCAAATAAAGGTTTTCAATTTCCACAAACTATGATGATAAATTTAACTTTTATAAAGATTGACCTTTCAAGCAGAACAATGACAGGAAATGTGTATGTGGTGTGTTTGTTTACTCACTTCTCTATTGTTTCCTTACATGTCACTGAACACAACCGCCTTTCTGTGTGAATGAATGATAGAAATGTTATTCCTCAATTTATTATTATTTTTTTTTTAGATAATCATTAGGTAAGAGTGTGCATCAAGATCAGTGAGAAGTACGTCATTAAAAGCCTCACAGAAGGTACATGGCATTGAGGATGTCACCGCCACAAAAAAAAAAAGTCACCAACAAGTGGAATTCCCGCAACTTTCCACGGTAGAGGAAGAAGAATCCTCTGACAGCTCTGAGTAAAGTACTGTAGATATATTTAATTTGGTTACATTTCTTACTAACGCAGCAAGACACACATTTTTTTTTAATTCAGCTTAGATTAAATTAGGAAAAAAAGCTTATTAAATAAATAAATAAATAAATAAAACAATGGGCAGTGTTGATTAAAGGGGTTTCAAAGATTAGGTTAGGAAAAATTAGTTGCAGATAACTAATTAATACCAAAAAATACTTAGAATGACGAGATAAACACAATGAAATAAGAAAGAATAAATAAATGACATGCAGTATTACGGACAGCGAGGTGAAATAAGACAAACACTCACTAATAAGGAAAGAATCACAATAATAATAATAAGGATTTAAAACAGTACATAGGATACAAAATGAATCCTTAATCAACCAACCATATCCTTTCTTAGACATTATTATTTAAATGTTTGTTGATTTGATTATTGAGTTTGTTATCATTTAGTAGTTTATGTCATGGTTTATTATGTTCTCTCTCTCTCTCTCTCTCTCTCTCTATGATCTAACCAAACCTTCACAACCACAATTAAAACAACTACAATTATAACACAGCCACACTAACACCCTCCCCCCAATCACCACCACACCTTCCTTAGAATATTAACTTGACAAGACAAGACAAGTACAAGTAAAATCACCAAAATGAAGTAGAGATTTCGTTTATCAGTCGAGTAAGGATGTCAGTATGAAAACGCCCCCTTCCCCCCCTCCCCCCAGCGTTATAAGCTTTGTTTTCTATATTAAGTGACTTGAATTAACTATTATTATTATATTACATAGTCTCACAGGGTGCTTGGTGCTCGTGTTTGGCCTCCACAGCCGGGTATCGCCTCCTCCCTCTCGTTTGGTTTCTTTCCTCCTGTTTGTTGATGTTGTTTCATGGCCTAGTGACGTCATGATGGCTTCCTAACGTCACTGTTACGTCATAGTCTCGATTCTTGACGTCTTACAGAGAGCCTTACAGATGATTCCCCCGGGATGGAGACTATTAATTAGCCTGTGAGACCTTATCAATGCTAATTACTTCTTTAGGTAAATCCTTCCAGTTGTGAACCACTCTATTGCAGGAAAAGTTCTTCCTAATATTAAGTCATGATCTCCTCATATATATTTTCTTGTTGTGACCCTTGGTCCGATAATCATGTTGTATTATAGAGTTCAACAATAACTTCATCATAAACACCTTGGATAATGTTATAAGCTTCAATCATTTCTTCTCTTGTCCTCCTGTACGCCAACGTTGGCAAGTCCAGCTTGTTCAGTCTTTCTTCATGTGTTAATTGTTTCAGGAATGAATCTATAACTTTGAAAGTGTTGTTTGCACCTTTTCCATGGCAGTGATGTCCTTCATGTTATACTTTGTTCAGACTGGACTAGCATATTCAAGTATTGGTCTTACCGAAGCTACAAACAGTAGCTTGAAGATAGTTTCATATAAAATTAACAAGGATCTCCGTATTAAACCGATAATTCTGTTGGCTTGGTTTATTTTATGTGACATGTTTTTCAAAGGATAAGACGGAGTTAATTGTTACTCCAGCCATTACCTTTTCCATACTGTTTTCCATGTAGCAATTACCGTGAGTTAAAACATCAGATCTTCGTTTTTTCATAGTTTTACACTTCTCAGGGTGAAACTTGAGCAGCCATTTGTCAGACCAATTAATCAAATCATTGCTTCTATGGCTTTTTCCTGATTTTTTTTAGTTTCCTCTAATTAGTATAATTAGTGATGCAATAATAATAATATAGATGCTATAGTTATAGCATGTGGTTGTTGAATGATATGTAAAGTTTTTACAGTTACTGGATAAAGCCATGTGGTAAAAAATTTGCAACTCCTATATACAGATGATTTTTGTGAGAATATTATATATTACAATAATTATCCCAACACTATAAATGTGGATTAAACACAATAATGAAATACACACATATGGGAACAGAGAATAATGGAAGAATATGATTGGCTGGCAAAATGTAAACAAAAGTCTTGATTGGTCGGTTTGTTCGGTAAAATCAAAACAAAGGTGCTGATTCGTCGGCGTCTTCGAGGCAACTGATTGGCGGGTTTGGAAAGAGTGAGGCCTTAGTAAGGGAGGGAGGAGCACCATCTCACGTGTCCAATTAAAGGTGAATATCAGGTGTATTTCCCTTTGCCTTGCAAGTAACAGGTCGGTAAGGGTGTGGAGGTCAATGGTGGGTCAGGGCGGGTCACGCAGGGCCAGGGAAAGGGTAAAAAATGGGTGTTATAAAGGCGGCCATTGTTCATTCCTTCCCTCCATTTACAATGTTTGAATTGTAATAACTTTTTTTTTGTATTGTGTCGTTTTTATTGTGTATGTGTCTTATTGTTTTGTTCTATTATAATCAGTGTTGTTGTGGTTATGAGAGAAAATGGTGAATTATGTTGATGTAATTATTTTTCTCCACTTAAATATTCACCGGGTAATTTAAACTAAAATATTACTTGCAACACGTAAACTTATTTCTCTATTCATGACAAATGGATATCACATTCTCTACTTGTTTGTATATACATGTGTGTGTGTGTGTGTGTGTGTGTGTGTGTGTGTGTGTGTGTGTGTGTTTTTGTGTGTGTGTGTGTGTGTCCGTCCATTCATCATTCACATAATCTTGGTGACATCCACAGCAGCACAATGGATGACTACCTGCGTATTGAGAAGCTCGGGGAGGGCACCTATGGGGTGGTGTACAAGGCCAAGAACCGTAAGACTGGCCGCTTCGTTGCCATGAAGAAGATTCGGCTTGAGAACGAGGAGGAGGGTGTGCCTTCCACTGCCATCAGAGAGATCTCCCTCCTCAAGGAGCTGCAACACCCAAACATTGTTATGTGAGTCTACTTAATACTGGCGTTGGATTCATTGTTTTCACTTTAATTGCATATAGATACAGAGAACACAGGTTGGACTCGCTGCTGAATGGCTGTAGTCGTTAGAATGTTCAATGGAAATGACTTAACCTGGTTGTGTTGGTGGCTGAGTATAGTTTTGTTCATGTATTATGATAATTGTTTCCTTCTGTAGGCTTGAGGATGTTCTAATGGAGGAGAGCAAGCTTTTCCTTGTGTTTGAGTTCCTGAACATGGACCTCAAGAAATACATGGACTCCTTACAATCTGGCAAATACATTGACAAAAAGCTGGTCAAGTCATATTGTTACCAGGTCAGTTGCTGAGTCTTGCTGGGTGTGTGTGTGAGCACCAGCATGGCCTTGTGTGATGTAAGGTGTGCTAGTTTTATAATAAGTGTTTCTATCTGTCTATGCAGCATTGGTGTCAGCTAAGCGGGAAAAGTGTACTTCTAGGTAAGAAAGAAATGATTGGTTTCCTTTAAGGTGTTGTGTTGTGAGGTTTTTATTTGTAGCTGTGATATGGATCTATCTATCTATATACCAGGCTGTTATCCTCCTAAAGGGGGATAGCAAAGTGATGTGGGCAGCTCTAACACATGTATTACTTTATAAATGTACAAGTTATGCTGGGAGTAATATGTGATACCTTATTGAAAGATGCTTCATTGACATGTGATTTGTTGCAGCTGTTCCAGGGCATCTTGTTCTGCCACCAACGCCGTGTGCTTCACAGGGACCTCAAGCCCCAGAACCTGCTCATCAACGAACAGGGTGTCATTAAGATTGCTGACTTTGGCCTGGCGAGGGCATTCGGCATCCCTGTCCGGGTGTACACTCATGAGGTGCGTCAACCTGGTGGTGGTGGTGGTGGGGATGGGACCATGAGTCACAGTCATAGTATTGGCTGGGACCACTCTTTGCATCCAAGGGTCACAGCAATAGCACTGTTTCAGGCTCACTTAAGGATGGTATTTCCTTGCTTGCACGCCTTTCATTATTTTATTCTATTTAGTTTATTTATTATTGAATTGATTATTTTTTTTTACCTCATTGTCATATAAGATTTCCATGTTTTGATTTAATATATTGTGAGTGATACAATTATAATACATAACTGTTCCTGTATCCAATGTTGCAAGTGTTACATCATCACGTTAATACATCATTGTGAGAATTGTAGTTTTCACAATGAGGGAAACTTGAATGATTGTAGTTACAGTGACATGTTACTTGTGTTGGCGTGCAGGTGGTGACGCTGTGGTACCGTGCCCCTGAGGTCCTGCTGGGCTCGGCTCGCTACTCCTGTCCCGTTGATGTGTGGTCCCTCGGTTGTATCTTTGCCGAGATGGTAACAAAACGCCCACTTTTCCACGGCGACTCTGAGATTGACCAACTCTTCCGGATATTCAGGTGTGGATACTCATAGTGATCTGATCCTTCAAACATCACTCCCACTCCCTCACCACCCAACACATCCTTCCTGTATTTTTTTGTCATATACTCTTGTGCTCACCCCTCTCATCCTTCCTCCATGTGTATCTGTCAATCATTTTAGGATGAATAATCGTGTTTGTTAAGAACAGTCTCCTTTCCCCTTCCCATACTTTTCTCGTCCACTCCACACCACACCACACCACTCCCCTTTCCCTCCCATACTTCACTCTCACTCCCCCTCATGCAATCTACCACTTCACAGATATAGATACATAGAAAGGCGAGTATTACATGAGATAATGATATGTTTTGTATTAGCACAAGTCTAAATACTGGCTGTTGTATCCTCCAGAACGCTGACCACCCCCACTGAAGACAACTGGCCTGGAGTAACTCAACTGCAAGACTACAAAACTAACTTCCCTAAGTGGACGGACTACAACCTTGCCAACTCAGTCAAGCAGATGGACAGCGATGGTCTGGACTTGCTTTCTGTGAGTAGATTTTTCTTCAATTTCGTCACATAAATGAACAAAAGGTTGATACATTTCATTCAATTGAGGATCTTAGGAGAGGAACGCCTATAGTAGTACATATTTAAAAGAGTTGCTGATAGAGGGGGAAAGAGATTGAATAAGCAAGACAGGAGCATTTGGATAGGGAGAGGTGGAGGCTCCTCTGCCGTGGCGTTTCTGGAGGGAACGAGGCATCAGAAGTTATAGATATTGTTTTATTTCTTACAGAAAACCCTCATCTACGACCCTACAAGGAGAATATCCGCCAAGGAGGCACTCAAACACCCTTACTTTGATGACCTTGACCGCTCTTCTCTGCCTGCCAGCATTTGAAACCTGCACTGCTTGTCTGAAGGGAAGGTGATGCAGATGCCTCACCTTGAAGCCTGTGTCACCTGTCCTTTGTGTGCCAGGCTCGTGCCGGGGATTGCCAGTGTCTCCATAGCTGCCACCTGGTGTGTCTAATGGTTTATATATCAAGTTTGTGGAAGGGTTTGAAGATTTTCTTCTATCTGTCTGTCAGCTTGTTTATCTATATTTATACTTATGTCTATTCCTTGGAATTCCTTGAGTGGCGTGGCCATGGAAAAGTTTATATCATCACTGCACAGTCCTCCTTTACTCTTCCTTCCTCCTTTCTGTCTCTTAACACTCTTCCCATTCTACAGTGAATCTCCCTCACACCCACAACTATTATACTCGTACAGATCCTCCTCGTCATCATATTCTCTGCATCAGGTGATGTTTCTTTGGTTTTATTCCTTATGATTGATACAAATGGTGTACAACAACCATTCAAGTTGGGTGTTGTTTAGGATGAAATGCAATTCTCTTGTGTTTGAATCACCTGCAAATTACTATGTGATTTGTTGTGTAAATTATTTACGTGCATGAAATTTATTCAGTTCATATATTTCTTTATCTTTTCAATGAAGCAAATTATCATAAGAATCTCCTTTTCATATTTATGAATTAGTTTATAAACATAATTACATCTTTGTGTACAGCTATTTCCAAGAAGTTACTTAAAATTTGCACTTCATAACTATTTCTTTTATCATTCGGCATTTGACATCATTACTCAGAGCCTTCCATTGCCTGTCCTTTATTGTGTGAGGATTTGTGGCTCACAAACGATTTGTTGTGTTCCACAGACTGTCTGTTCAGGATAAACTCTTCATACACATCCACTTGGGTTATCTGTACTATATTATTATTATTATTCACACACATGACTTGTATGTACTGATCTCGGATCCACACATGATTCTGGATAATCTACACTTGCTTATTTATGCATGTCTTTTTGAACAGCATGAAGCACTCTGTGTTTTCTCACAACTACACTGACAAAGCTATAAGGTTAGAGGAGGGTAAATAATTCTCCTGAGCTGAATAGCTACGGACTATACAGCTCTGCTAGGATTAACAAGAGAGTGTTACCCCTCTCACTATGAAGCTGCTGTGAGCGAAGATTGAACTCGCAACCTATAGGCCATGAGTCACACGGCCCCAAGCTATCTATACATTCTCATAATGTGGATTGTGAAACGCCGTGTTAAGAGTTACTGTAAATGCTGCCGTACCAATATTCTAGGAAAAAAGTTATTGAATAATTCCCCTGAAATAAGTATTTATAGACGATAAAGTTCAGCTAGAGTTAACAAGTGCTACATTTCTCATCAAGAATCTGCCGTGAGTCTGGATCAAACTTGCAACCTTTAGGTCCTGAGTCGAGCATTACCACAGAGCCACCCGGCACCCAACATTTTAGAAGTATACATGAAAAATAGACTCAAATTGAATAGGAAGCTGGCATTTTGATTTATGTATTTTCAGTTATCTTTGTAATCAAATAACTTCAGCATTGTGGCAACCTGTGCCTCCTGGTGTGGTGTGTGCCTTTGTTGTACCACTGTCAGCTGAGGAAGCCACTCATCCTGATGCCTTCTGTGTCATTCATCAACTCGTTTCATCATCCATTCCCAAAAATGAATGATTTTCTGGATGCTTATTATATGGTGTATAAGTTATAGGATGTATTATGCATTGCTTGGTGCATAAACTGTTCAAATTTTGTATATGGAAAATGATCACAGTAAATCATAAACAGATGTTAGCTAGTTTTTTTATTTCTAATATTCTAATGTGTCTTTATACCATCTCCCAAATTTTGGAAGAGTTCACAAAAATATCTATGTACATTATTAATATATACTTCCATTTCATATGTAATTTCAAAAAGTATACACATTAAACAAAGACTTATCAACATCTATGTAATACAACTAATTGTATTTGTACTCTGATTTTAAAACAAAATATACTGCAGGATCTTTTATATAACTGATCTTTCTTAAGGTAAAACTGAGAATAACAGTATTTTCTGAGGACTCCACAGACATAAGCTGCACCGGTAAGAAAAAAATATATATGGCTATCTTAATTTTTCTCTGCATCAAACTATACCTCAGTGATCCCGATCCAGTGATCCTCGGCAAACCTCATGAGCAAAGCAGACATAAGAAACCCAGCATTGATAGACTGTTTTACATTGCTATCACAACTAAGCTATTCTACCATATTTCATAAATATTGGCAACAATGATCACAAATTTCAAGACTACAATACATGATTCTAACTAATAAGTCAATGAATGCGCTGCTGACATTGTTATACTCGGCAACAATGACACTTCATTCATTGATCTATTTATCTAATACAATCTTATTTCTTATGACAGACTTAAATTTTGTGATTATCATTGTCTTTTAAGTATTTGTGAGATAAGGTAAAATGCTGCAATTGCAAAAGCATAGTAATGATAATAGAATATAATGGAATTGTGAACATATGGTAGTAGCCAATCAACACTTAATCCTAACTTGCCAAGGCTCATGCAGTGTGTTAGGTTGAGGTAACACTGAATCAGGTTAATTAAAAGTACAGTATGGGGTAAATGGAAAAAAAAATGTCATTAATATGGGCAGACTCACAACTTTCGTCTCTTTCTAAAAACTAAAAAAGATAATAATAAAAAAAATTATATCACAATGCCAAGTGTACAGCTACTTGAAACTGGAAAAAAAGAAAAGAAACACCATTCCACAATGTTAGTAGACTGCATAATGACCTTAATATTGGGACACAGCCATGGGTTAGGTAGTAAATGGGCATAAAGTCTTATTACAGTTCCACATCTAGAAAATCCCTTGGAAGACCCACAATTTATCAATTTAAACCACTTTAACAACAATAAATTTTAATAAGTTTCAGCTTTACCTTAATGTATCATCAAATAAGAGACTCGCTACTCCACCTCCACCTCCTGCCTCACCAAGAGTTAAGGGGTGATGGTTTCCCTTCAATGCCACACAAAGGACCACACCACCCTTCCAATCAACACAAGGACAAGGAAGTCACCATGTATTGTATCCAGAATGAAACATGAAACTGTTCCAGGAGACAATTAAACTCTCCCTCCTTTTATATTCCCTATTCTGTTTGAGTATGTTCAAAATGAATGAATTAACATCATTGTAATTCCATACAATGTGAGTCACAACCTTCATAACTGAGCTAGAAATGTGCACAAGAGCCTTTAAGGTGGTGGCCAGGATTGGGTGTGTGTGTGTGGGGAGGGACATGACTAGCTTTGGGGGACTATTATTATTACACTTAACAGGATTGTCTTCAGTAATGGCTCTGGATTTGTTGGTCACATTTCACTGCCAGTTAGATGAGCTCTGCTCACATCATAATGAAATTTGGTACAAAATTAAAAAAATCTAAAATGAATATAACTGCGAACATAAGTATAATATCTATAATATTTTTCATCATTACTGCCATCTCGCTTTGCAGAAGGATGGCAAAACATGTATTGTATAAGATGGGCAATACTGAAAAAACAAGGTTCCTTCCTCCGTTCATACATTAAAAAATGCAATAATCACGTATAATACATGTGTTAGAGCAATATACTTAAAAAAAAGTACATTGATAGGAAAACTGAAAACACACACATACACACATATATGTATGTGCGTATATGTATATATGTATATATGTATATATATATATATATATATATATATATATATATATATATATATATAATATATATATATATATATATATATATATATATAATATATATAAATATATATAATATATATATATATATATATATATATATATAAATATATAAATATATAAATATATATAATATATATATATATATATATATATATATATATATATATATATATATATATAAAAACAACAAACGATGCCCCCAAGCATGGCAAGACAACATTACCATGATTGCGAGTCCCCTCATAATACATTTGAAATTAATATCAACTGCAAAATCCTGACCCAAAGAATGTGTAAAAAACACTGATAAAAAAAAAAAAACCTGGAAATTTCCTATGAGCCATTTTCACTGCCGTGCCTTGGGAACCAAGGGGAGAGGAAATTATCTAAAACGAAAAGAAATTCTAACAGCAATCCCAACATTTGGTAACAATGCAGCATCATCCTCCATACCCTGAGTGATGCTTCCCGAGGCAACAACCATCACAACAGCATCACTGGGTGGGTGGAGGAGAGGCGGAGCAGGTGTGAGTGTGGGGGTGTAGTGTTCATGGTGGGTCTTCAAGGGCTGGCACGATACAGGTCTGCTTTGAGCTATGAAGAAGCTCCATTTGATACATTTCCAGTATCAAAAATATATAATTCAAGATGACTTTCCCCATTAATACCATTATTCTATGCCATTCTACACAAACAATACTTCTAAAAACAAATAAAACAACCACCTTCTGTGGGAAGCTGTGTCTAGCCACAAACACTAAGTCACCAACAGCACCCATATTTTGCACTTTGGTCAAGCAGATTCATGTGATGCACTTGAAACATTTCATGAAGGTATCTTGTGTTACAACAAACATGTGGTGACAAGAACCTCAACAGGTGCCACAACAGGCACATTGGTTAATACCAGAGAAGGTATTTGACCTTCAATGAAGAAAAACATTGAAATTACAGGAATTGCATATGCATTATGTAGGACATGTTAGGTTATATCTGCACCTGCTCCTACTGCTTGTGATGCTATAGTTGATGGTTTAGTAGTAGAATCATGATCAGTATTTACAAGATCTGCTCATGCTTGGCTTGGCATGTGTTTACATTAATCTGATCCTCAAGGCAATACCGAATTGTATGAAACAGTAATAAATTTGTCACAAAATAGCAGGATGACAAGATTTGTGCTATATCATACTTTGAAAATACAAGAAAATCCAGATGTATAGAGGCTTTCTTTTTATAATCTTTAAAGAAAAATTTGGTTACACGTGAGAATACCTCTCATTATACTGCCTTTGTAGTACACTTCTGGGTGTCCTCTCATACTAGTCATCAACTTGCAATAAATTTCTCTAGAATTTTCATGAATATTGCACTAAAACTTTCTACATATTAGATAAGAATTGAGAGATGGTTATGAATCCTTCCAGTTGTCTCTCTTCACTGGCCGCCAAGGAACCTGTTTTGGACAGTGACACCGTGTCCAGTCTTGTTGAAGGTAGCCCATCTTGAGGTGATGGCTGGCTGTACTGAGTGTTGAGTTATTACACTACAACTAGTCATTAAGCACCAGCCACTGCAGCTTAGCATCAGAATACACCACTATCCGTTGAGGCTGTAATAACCATACTGCCCATATCTACTTGTGGCCAATTATGCTTTGGAATGTACCTGTCCTGCCTTGTGGTCAACAGGTTCACAACTAACAACAAAGTCATGAATGGCATATTCATAAATCAAAGCAGACCTGTGTTGATCAAATAAAACTTGAAAACAATTACACAAGTAGTACCATTTTAAAAACTTCATCCAAAATATCTTTAAGTCGGAACTTACAAAAATTATTCACCAGATTATTTTTTTTGATCTAAGTAATTGGCTAAAAACTATAACTGAGGAATTAAGACTGCCAAGACCTTTCTGATGTCCACCAACAAAAATAAAAATGTTTACTTCTCTTCCTCTGTGAATCAAGAAACACAAAAAGGTGACTTATTGCTTGCAACACTTACAGAATAATTTGTATGAGGCTCAGTATTTTGCATTCTTTTGAACATCAAAAAAAGTGCTCAAGTAAATATATACTATTAAAACACAACTCTGGCAACAACTGTACAAGAATACCAGATATTTTTTATTTCCCTTTTTCATCAGTGTTTGCGTCACTGACATTTGTGAAGAGTTTGTATTCTGCTTAGGATGCAACGAATAAAAAAAGTAGAGAGGCTTTCCTCAACCAAGACAAAGAACATTAAAAAGTTGAGATACTAAAATATATAAAGGTCTGCAAAGTAAAAGAAAAAAAGTTCACTCCTAGAGACAGACTATAGAAGCTAAAAAGAAAAGTGAAGCAACGAGAGAAAAATGAAAATTCTGAATAAGGACCTCCCACAATTATCACACTCTGTAACCATGATGCTGGCTGATCTTTACGGTCTCTTCCTGCGTCTTGTTGATATCCCATCCTGGGAACGACCTGACAGCCACGGTAACGAAAACTCCCTGAAACATAATAACAAAGATCAACAATGTCCTCTCTCTCTCTCTCTCTCTCATTCTCATTCAAAGCCACCCCTGGATCATGAAGATATGAATAGTATAATCCAAGAAGGTATTCTGGCAAAAGGATGTTTCATATACACTCAAACCTCGGGTTTTGAAGGGTTCCCTTTTCGAACAATCCGCTTTTTGAAAAAAATTTTGAACTTATAATTGTCTCTGTTGTAGAACAACCTACTCGGCAACTGCCAGCAACATGGGGTCACTGTGTGCGTCAGTCACACTTCAGCCCTCGCTGAGTCAACACTCCCTCTGAACTGTATTTTGATTTTGGTGATACGTTTTGTGTTATGTGTATTATTTCTTCAATTTTGCTAGCAGTGATTATGATGATGATGTGGAGGAGAATGAGGACAGAACACATCGAGATTAGTGAAGTGAAGGAAGTGATGAGAGAAGGAGAAAGTAACATTATGAACAAAGTTATGATGGAGGAACAATGACAATACTAACTGTTGATATTCTGGGAGAAAGAATAATGGTGATATGGGTGTGGAAAGTGGGGTGACATGAGAGGGGAAAAATATATATGTATAGGTATATACTAAATAAATGAATAAATAAATAAATACACTACTCACTGGGGGGGTATCCTGGCCATGGGCTGACCGAAGGCACAGACAGGGAGAAAGTCATCCACGAGGAGGTACAGCGCAGACTCAGGGTAGGGCCAGAGGGAGCGATAACCGGCAGAAACCTCCGGCTCATTGGTGTTCTGCCGGCCCTCGTAACGCTCACGCAGACGCTCGTAGTGCCGCTGCTCTCTCATCCTCTGAAGATCCCATCTGGAGAGGGAGTGGCAGTGAGCAAGATGAAGAATGTCTTTGAACCATCACCAAGGTTACAAACACTAGTGCACCACAGGCAATTTTGGAAAGTTCAGAAACTCGAGGAATGTAACAATCTACAAAGTGAATAAGGGAGACCCACTCAAAATTGACCTTCCCTGCTCACAAATTTGAACCCTGGACCTCTGAGACAATTGTGAGCCGAGTGCACTGTTCACTTCACCAGCATGCAACTGATTTAGGAATTCTTAAAAATATAGATAAATAAAGCTTTCCTTTCAATACCTCTTGCGTCTCTTCTCGTCCTGCTCGGGCTTGGAATGCCTCTTGAGAAACACCTCATCCTCCAGGTTCTCTGTGCCCTCCATCACATAGAGGCTTGTCAGGAGCCGCGTCCCCCACTGTGGAATCTGTGAGAGGGGAGAAAAAGTAAGTTGCAATGCACTGATCTGTGAGGCTTTGAAGGTTCCATGTGAGGCTTTGTGATGTATCAAGTTTTGTGTGTGAATGATACCAATAGTAACATAACCTGACTCATCAAGTACTCATCTCACTGCCCAGTTACATAGTAGGAAGACATAAAGCTAGTGTTACTACTGGCAGTGGTATGGTAGTGTTGTTAGTGATATTCATTGTAGTAGTAATAGCACATAGTAATATCAACAGTAAGAAATTAAGTAACAAAGAAAAGAAAATATACAAGGAATAATATTAAAAATAACACTGATACAGAGTAAGACCATTTAGCATGCAATCCCATACTGCTACTCACCTCCACCTGTGACTGCAAACACTCCTCCTCTGGGTTGGGGTCGTGCCTGAGGGAGCCGTAGGGAAGATAGTAGGCCACACTGGTGTTGAGAATCCCCTCGCCCCTCACTGCTCGGCCTGCTGGTAGCTGGCCTGCAACAAAAACACACACACACCCTTGTTGGTCTACAGTGAACTTCATAACTCCACATTTTTTTTCCGAGTTGCTGGAGTTCGTATAAACTTTTGCCCTTTAATAGTTCAGTGGCTGGACTGATACTGTGTTTTTTGTTTTTTAAGTAAGATTACATATTATCATTAATTTCACATAGCAGGATATCAGTGGAATACATTTTGTCAGCCAGAGAGATAAAAATAGGAGCGGGTTTATAGAAAGACCTTGAACATATAAAACAAGACAGTAATAATATTAATTTCCATGATTGAGGTTCCTCATTATTGTACTCAGTGACTGTTCTCTATTCTGCAAGTGTACAGGTGAAACTGTTTAATTATAGTCCACACTGGTACCTCCAACCCAGCACCTTTAACTGGGCTCTCACATGCACCCAAATAAAAAGATCACAGCATACATCCAGATTTACACTTTGAGTTTCTGTGGGTAAATATGCATACATGACACAGCTAAGTCTCAGTGACCAGCTACTAAGAGAGTATGAGGAGGAGGAGGAGGAGGAGGAGGAGGAGGAGGAGGAGGACATACAGGTCAGACACACAGTGGGTGAGGCAGTCCACCTCTCCGCTCCCCCCATGCCAGTCTATACAGAGTGCAGGGTTCTAAACACTAATACGGAGTCACACAGCAACAGGTAGTGAAGCAGGCCACTCATCCTAGACATAGTGCTGTCTTATTACCTTGTTTATCATCACAGGGGTGTCCTCTGCACCAACGCTCTAGGTCATGAAAAAGGATATTTTTTAGGTTGAGTACAAAGTTAATGTTTTGTAAATCTACATTAACAGCTATTATTACATTTTGATTTCATGGAGACAAAATAGAAATGATTGATTACATTATTATTTTTTTTTTTAGCCTTTTGAAGGAGAAAATTATGAATCAAATGTAAGCTAATGATATGTATTTTCAGTGTTTCGTGTCCAATCATACCATCCTACAAGCAGAAAACGTTTAACAATGTACCTCCGTCAACTGGGTGGAAGCTGACCAAGTGCTGCGCAGGACACAAGCCTTAATGCTTTAAAGCCTTCTCATGACCCCTTACACTACCAACAAATAAATGCAAGTAAAGAAAAGCTAGAGGAAAAACTAAATATAAATGAATATGCATAAAATTTAATCATGGAAAATTATTGATCTTAAATTCATGGAACAATAAAGTACCGCTTTACAATGGTGGTTTACTTCTTATCTTCCTTCATATATAGTATGAATTTCTGTTCTCCAAATCAATACTGGTCTCACTGATACCCGTCCCACCACTGAGATCAATTAATGTTCCATCCTTTAAAACTCTACAAACCACCGTTAACAGAAACAAAAGCATCCCAGCCTCCTTCCCAGCACCAACACACTGCCTAGCCTGCCAACTTATTAGTCACCATGTGTACCGTAAATGCAATGCTTGGGAGGCGAGACTATTATACAATGTGTCATCACACACTGGTTCTCTCTCAAGCATCAAAATGACAGTAGTTGCCACATGACACTGATATGGAAGGAAAGAAAGAAAGAGAGAGAAAGAGAGAGATAGAGAGCAACAACAATTTACATCAACTACAATTTCCTGTCCATTACTTTTGCAATTTGCAAGGCTGATACTTAAATGGAAGATAAAGTTTCCTGCCACATGGCTCAATCTGTTATGGAATGGCTTCAACATTGTCAAGTGACACTCACAGAGGACTAAACAACTCATCGGGTTCACATCCCACCAAAAAAGCTGTGGTCACTACTAAGGTGAGTGCAAAGGAAGGATAACTCAACTATTTTGAAGTTTAATGAGACAATTAGGGAGGAGTGAGTAACTTTGAACATTCAAAATTTTAAGAATTTTGCTGACCCCTTCAAGCATAGAGAAGTGATTAAAGAGGAAGAACAAGCCTATACACTACTGATACCCTAACATCTGTGTTACAGAGTACACAACATTTGTATTTCCAAAAGTCAATAACAGTTTTGTGTTTTCTGATGAAAAACCAGTCTAGCAACTCCTGCAGGCAAACCAGTAGGCCACATAAACAAAGGTGGCAATGTACATAAAATGTGGTGAAATGACTTGCTTAGCTACAAACTTGCCGCATTGATGCAACCACAAGTATTGGTTGGCTGTGGCTCACTGTACACAAAGTTATACACCTTTCCTCAGATCCACACAAATACAATTGATACAATTAAACAGTATTTCTGCATTTCACTGAATTTCTAGATGCTGAGCTATTGAGGTGGGAAGATATAAAGTTTCAGTAAAATGCTTTAAATAACATCTTGCTTGATGGAAGTTATGGTTGGAAAGTCTGAGGTGAAATTAGTGGTCGGTAATCATACCATACGGGTGTTGTATTTTACTATTATTTGATAGTCTTACAAAGTTGTTGACACTCGTGTTCATGGTGACTTATAAGATGGCAGAAGTGTAATCCTCTAACCCACTGTGGTCACACACACTCCTTAGCTGCAAGGTACACTAAGGAAGTAACATTGCCACATCCATGCCTCACATACAGGTGTGGCAGAGAACCTGGTGATACCCAAATGCTCAGAGGAGGTGGTGGATTAATAGCAACTGAAGCATGTTAAAGAGTCAATAGTACTACAAGCATAGGAGACTGCGTCATGGTGATGAAAAATGTTCTGCCATCTCGGACTAGAACTCAGCCACCACACTCAGCCATGCAGAAGGTTAAAGAGCTGGCTCTAATTTATGATACCTATGTCCAAGAGAAAATCAAGATTTAGCTGCAGTTAACAATGTACAAATTTCAGTTACAATTGTGCTTTCCAGGGATTGCACTCAAATATTCACTATCTGTTGACAGGAAGATCAAGCAGAAGCATATTTGTTCATGCTAATGAGTTACTAATGAAAAGAAAAGCATTATTGTCCAGACAATACTGAAGGATTGATGTCTTCCCATTCACACACACATCACTGACACATCTGACAACACCTCAGGTGCCTCCCACTTTCTCTCTTGTGCCTTTCCAAGCAGGGAAGGTTTGTCTTAGTTTATACACACGACACTCACCTTTGAGGAGTAACTTCTGACGCAGCTTCTTAGTCTCCAGGGCAGCAGCACGGGAGGTGGGGGTGCATGGACGTTCCAAAGCAGGGACTGGGGAACCTTGGCTTGGTGGCTCCTTTGCCCTCTCCTTTGGTCTGTCTCTGGAGCGTAGGTTGTGGTTGGTGGAATCAACATAGTCATCACTTCGAGTCCTCTTGGTGACTGCCTCACCCTCGCCTTCACTCTCCAGCCGCCGCTTGGGGGTGTGTCGTCTCTCACCACTCCGGGGTGACTCCTTCCTCAGTGGGTCTGGTAATGACTCACTGAGACTCTCACTGTCAGTCAAGCTGCACTCATTGACTTCGCCTCGTGGGTACCTCTCTCTTGGGGATGTTTTGGGTGAGGTGATCTTTGGCGAGGTTTTCCGTAGTGACTCTAGTCTTCCTTGTATATTGGTGTTGCCCAATTTGTTTGGAGTGGGTGTTAACCTGCTGACAGGGGAGATTACTTTATGTGGGGGTGATGCAGGCTCTCCAGGTGGCTTGTTGGCAGGGGAGCCTGGCTTGCTTGGGGGAGAACTGACTCTATTGGACAGGTAACTTCCCCTGTTGGATGGAGAAACTGCCTTACTTGTGGGTGATAACTGTTTGGGAGACAAAATTCTATTTGAAGGTGAGCCTGGCTTGACATGGAAGCAGGAATCCGCTTTAATTTCCAGTGGCTCCAATGGTCTGTTTGGCAACGTGACTTTGTTTAGTGTCTCTCCAATTCTACTGAGCAGCTCATTGTGGCTGGAAGGTGAGCTGGGTTTACTAGCTGGTGACCCTATTTTAATGGCTGGGGAACGAGTCTTCCCACCAGGGGAGACACTCTTGCTGGTAGGTGACAGGGACTTGGTACTGGTGGGGGAGGGAACCTTGAGGGAGGGAGAGACTGTGTTGGTGCTCGGAGACACTGGTTTACTTGGTGGGGAGCCAGTGGTGGCTGATAGGGAAGCATCCTTGTTTTGAGTGGGTGTTGGGGGAGTCTGGCCGTGGGGTGAGCCAGGTGTGCCGGCAAGCAGCTCCTCATCCTCGAAGGGAGAGATCTCTACATCATCATCCTGCTTGGGCGAGACCAGCACTTCCACTTGACTCTCAGTGTAGGTATATGCTTCACTTGCCTTCTTCTGCAGACTGAGGGACACACGCCGATCAAGACGCTCCAATTTTGACCGCAGCTGCAAAATAAAGAAGAGTCACTTAAAATATTACAATAGCGAGCACATGTTGCTGAGGATCACCAAAAAACTACTGCTTAACAACAAGAACAAATTCAATTTTGGTCAACAGAATATTAGTTATCTAAAAGAGAACATAACCTGTGGTTATATTCCTAGGCCAGTTTTTTTTTGTTGGGGCGGCAGGTGAAAGGACAAACAGTCACCAGTCACTTATATAAACTTTCTTTTGTATGCCAATTATTCATTATACATACACTTAAAATAAGAACATGTGTTGTGCTTTATTGCTAGCTATATAAGATATACTTTAGTGAAACACTCTTTACTATGCAAATATTAATGATTCACTGCATTATTGTGTCATTCATAACCATACACTCAAAAGCACTGCACTATTCAAAGAAATAATTGCAATTTTCAGGTCACTGGCAGCCAAGTGTAGGGAATGGGGGCCGCACATGACAGGTCAAGGCTAGAGAAGGTATGAGTAATACTCTCTAACAACCATGAGGCCTGGGAAGGTGCTTTTACCTTTACAATATCTTTATATAACATTAATAGGCTTGTGTTGTGTAGGTTTGGGTAAGAAAACACGAAAATACAAGCTTGTGGTTCATTTCCAGATTCAACATGCAATCAACTACCTAAATTTCCAAGCAGCAACACATTTAAGTTCACTTGGACTCTATATCATGCACTTAAATTGAGCATAGCCGGCTTGAATTACTACGATTGAAGTAAAAGAACACGTTTCGCACAATATAAACACCGGTTCTGAAAGTGTTCCAGATGATGTCCGTCAACATGAGGGAACGTGAGGCCGCTGAGGCTTGGTCCAGGAGAGCGACCATTACATGCGCCTTGCATCATGTTACCATGTACAGACGTGTTCTTCTCTTAGTACGCACTCAACGCTATGACAATCCTAACTGAGAATACAAGCAAAGGTATGTTTACATTTAGAATTATATGGTAGGGAAGAAGAGAGATGTGAACGCTTATTTCTAACGATTGAAAGCATAATATTAAGGGAGCGGACTCAGCAATCAGCTGACTGAACCCTTCCCGCCATTCATCTCTTCACTCGCACTCATTTCTCGTTCAATTCCAGCCAAGAAATGCACCAACCTTGCTCTAAAACACCTCTGATGCTTTAATATTAAGTCATGACCTGTGATCAAGCCGCATCTGTAATTATGATTAAACGTTTTGTCGTTGCCAAGACGCTCATTTGACTACTACAATTACTACTAGTACTACGCCATCATGGACGGAACAATAACAACTTTTATATTTATCGCTTCTCATGGAAGTGACACTATCCTCATCCTTCCTACTTGATAGGCACGAATCAGGGGGCACTCACGACCCCAACAGCCACGTCAGGGAGTACATGACCACTCTAAATAAAGGAGATAACAGGACATGAGCCGGGAGGTGGAGACGGGAGATTAAAGAAATAACTTAAAAATACAATCACGGCAAGGACTACAGGTTACTCACATTGTCATTTTCATCCCTCAAGTTCTTGATTTGTTTTTCCTTTGCCAGGAGCTCGTCAGCCTGCTGCTGTATGAGGTCCAGATGCAGCAGGATGATGTTCTTGAGATGCTGCACCTCAATGTCCTTTTCAATGGACGCCTTAGAATCTGAACATCCTATGTACATGTGGTCGAGTTCTACTGCCATTGCCAACTTATTTTCACTCGTTTCCGAAGTCGTCATAGGAGACAGGCCCCTCCCTACACGTCCTCCTCCTGCCCCCTCCTTCCCCCTCCTCGCCGCTACCACCACCTCCTCTAGTGCATTGTTATCTCCGTTGTATCTCCTGGGCATGTCGTTCTCCAGTCACTTGGGAAGCCAGAACGGACGTTTCTCTTGCATCCTACCAACTCTTGAGGCTGCGGCTTGTCGGAGACGGCTAAGAATGTGAAGAAACTGTGATATACGCAGCACCTCCACACAGCCTCCTCGTCCTCGGCTGACTGTTGCGAGTTCGGCGTATTTCTTATTTCGACGCCATATTCAAAGTTTGTTATCAGTTAAACGTAGACAAAATTCTTTCCCTCACTAAACGTCTTTGCTGCTCATATTTTTATTTTTATTTTGGCGTTTGAACATAGGAAATATACTGAAAATAAGAAGCCGAAATGGCACTGGCGGAAACAACAGGTTTTATATAATCTAGTGAATTTTGTCACTGACAATTAGCACTTATAAGGTATGCGGATATATCTTTGGGAACAGTAAACTTACTTAATATTCACATTATCTACACTGTTTGAATTGTAAGGAATGCATAAACTACCTTCAAATCCGTACGCAATTAAAAAGTAGCTCACCTGGAGGAAACATGATTAAAAAAAAACATAAATGTGAGGGATGGTTATACATCATTAAACCTATTTATTACTGATATGCATGTTTTGTTTATAATATATCACATGATTGTAGCAATGCAATAGTTTCTTTTCCCTTGATAGTGAGTGGTGTGTGTGGCCGAGAACTTGAGAAGCACGGCACCAACACCTGATGATGCGTTGTCCCCCATCACCCCGCCACATTGCCGCCCTCAGCCTGCCGAGACCCACACCGAGCGCGCGCGCGCGCGTTAGAGAGAGAGAGAGAGAGAGAGAGAGAGAGAGAGAGAGAGAGAGAGAGAGAGAGAGAGAGAGAGAGAGAGAGAGAGAGAGATCTGAGAAAATCTGTAGATATTTGTATATTGTAAGGTGTATATATATATATATATATATCTGAAGAAAAAAAAACACCTGTAAATCATACTGCAATTGATTTGATGTAAATGGCAGTTTAGAATGCAGTATAACATAACTTACTTTACTAAAGATTGTAGTAAGTGACATGGGAATATTTTCATTTCCTCACCCGAGAACCCCCGGCAGAAAATGGCCAGTGCCCTTTATATGTATTAGGCTAAAAGTTGGGTGCGATATTACAATAGAAAATAATGTTCATAGTACTGTACGGTACAAGGGTACCTTTTCGTACCAAGTCACACCTGCCTGAAGGCTGAGGGTTGAGGTTGCATCCTGCCTCGCCTCACCCACCACACCAGAGGAGAGATCAGGAGGGTAGCGACGGTAATTAACCACACCTATAAAAATTACGGCACGATATCTTATTGTACTAGTACAGCACAACAGTTATACACAGGATCGGTACGAAGGTATGGTACTGATTTTTTTAATTGGTACAAATTATGATAAATTAATTATACTGCACTGTACTCTAGCCACAGGTCCCCGTGCTTGTTGAGGGCAAGGGGAGGTATGTAGAGTGTTTCCGCCTTACTTATAATATGTTTCTAGTGCCACAAACGAAGATGTTTCGTGAAAGTTTGGTTGCAAAAAATATACTAATAAATTGATGGCGTCAGTGTCTTGAATAATTACCAACTGAATAAAGTGAAAATAATCTTAATCTTGTCTTATGCACTTATAATGATTTACGGCTGCCTCTCGCTAATACTTATCAAATAATTATTATCCTTACACGGTACATTACGTTAGATCGTAAAGTAACAATTAAAGTACTTATTTTTTTTCTTTTTAGGAGATAGTTGGAGGTGGTCACTAGTTTTATTAATGTCTACACATACATCAAAGTGTTTCTTTTGCATCGATAGAAAACATACAAACCTTATTTTCACCTATTACCTAAGGAAGGCAGGCCAACATGGAAGTTCTTAGGCAGCTATAAAGGTAAGCTCACTCACTCACTCACTCACTCACACAGTGTGTTTGTTTACAGATGAACGCCACACCACAGTGTTGTCTATTTAGCTGGTTTCTGGCGGGCGTTTGTATGCATTTTCATTCTTTAAAGAATATATGGGAATATCAAACTTTGCAAAGGTTGTTTGTTTGGTTCTTGTTCATGAATAGTAATAAGTTCATATACCACGCCTATTTTACCCCTGAGGGTGTTGCGTAGACCATTGC
This sequence comes from Metacarcinus magister, assembly GCA_029783475.1. Taxonomy (NCBI): domain Eukaryota; kingdom Metazoa; phylum Arthropoda; class Malacostraca; order Decapoda; family Cancridae; genus Metacarcinus; species Metacarcinus magister. Next base: position 155,500 of record JAPQNM010000847.1, on the reverse strand, counting down.
TGGTCTCTTTTTTTGTTTAGAGGAAGCACCTGACACATACCTACACAGGAGGATAGCGGAATGTTAAGCAGAACTACAAGGTCACAACCCCTTGGCCTGCTTCCGTACCTGTTTTTTGCTATAAGAAGACAAACCCATTTTGTCTCCACCTTAACCGAGATTCCAACCCATTACATCACGGTTTTACATTTCTTCATCAGTTCTTCATCAGTTATAGTGTGGTGTTGTGCGAGATGGAGGAGTGATCGGAAGTGTTTGTTTTGGGTGTTCTGGGTTGGACTCGTGGTGGGATCAGGTAGGAGATCGACTCGAACCTATAGGGAGAAAACAAACAGTTGTCGCCGACGGAGTCCTCGGGGATTTCTGGTTACACACACAGAATCTCGTGGGTATACACAAAGGAAGTATGTATGCACTTGAAGTTTGCCTTTTAATAACTAGGAGGTATACAAGTTTTGGGTATTGGGGGGGGGAGACAAAAGTGAGTGTATACAGGGCGTCTTTCTGGGGTTTCCTGTATAATTCGTGTACATGTGTAGCTCATCTTAGTCTCTCCGACACAGCGGCAGGCTCCTGGCGGGGTTGTGGTGGGTGGTGGTGGTGGTGGTTATGGTGACGTCTTGAGTGTGTCTTCTGTTTCCTGTCTCTTCATCTCTTTATCCACATAGACTGAGCATGGCAGGAGTTGACCTTTCTGGAGCAGTGGAGTAGAAAGTTGATGTCGGGGTGTCAATGCATTATAGTTTTTACATGAACAGAGAGGAAATCAATCTAATGTGTTATTATCTGTGTGAAATATTAAATTTGGTATTCTACCTTCCTGGCCAGACCCTCGTAGGAATAACCTGCTGCTGGCTGGCGTGAGTGTGTGGCTTCCTGCCGGACGCCTCAACTAATAGATGTCTTGAGTGTGTGTGTGGTGTGTGTGTGTGTGTGTGTGTGTGTCGACTGACTGACTGTATGTGAGTTGATGCAGGAAGAAGGTTGATGCAGTAAGGTGCTGACACATATGACTGGATGTAGTATCTCTTTACTCTTTACTCTTCACATCAAGGCGCCGCTCAACACACAGCCTGTGCTAGCCTCACCGTGTTACATTTTCTTTCACCATTACCGCTTACCCACGCGTGAGCATCTGTTTCCGTGATGCTGAAGGAACAGTCACGACATTATGCCCCTCTGAGGTGAGCCTGGAAGGGGAGAGGGCAGGGTGAGGGGGGAGGGCGTCAGGGGGCTAGCAGGGGCGTTACCATGTCCGCGTGAGGAACCCCATGAGGGATGAGGCTAGACGGGGGAGGGGCACAGGCACCCACAGCTTCTGGAGGAGACCATCATAGGGCGCTGAGGACCTAACCTGCATCACAGAGGGCGCGGCTTGCTCGGCGCTGTACCACAGGCGTCCCACCTGCTTCACGCCGCTCACAAGGTACGCCTCCCCCTCCCCCTCCCACTCCCACTCGTCCTCCTCCTTTTCCTCCTCCCCATGCAGCACCTCGCCCTCTTTAGCTTCATGCCCCAAGATGCCCAGCAGAACCTTCCAGATGACTTGCTTAGCCGACGTTACAATCTGTGTCAGGAAACCCGGGCGAAGGCGTAGCAGGGAGGGGAGTGCCCGGGCTGGTGCCAAGAACTTGTGGGCGAGGGAGTGTCTGTAGGAGGCGTAGCAGGAGACGAACGTGCCCTCCACCACCAGCGTTCCCTCCTTCGTCAGGGGCACAAAAGCTCCTGTAAAATGGGGTGGGGTGAGGTGGGGTTGGTAGGCACGTTGGTTAGTGGTCGTGGATCATATCACTTGGTATTAAATCGCACTTTATTTTTACTTGAACTACTACTACTACTACTACTACTACTACTACTACTACTACTACTACTACTACTACTACTACTACTAATAATAATAATAATAATAATAATAATAATAATAATAATAATAATAACAATATTCGAATATCTATATATCCCGAGCGGTTCACTAAATGTTTACATGACATCTTGCTGACAACACAACAACAGTAATCTCTGACTTTCTTGACGTTTCTTATAATGGTAAGATTTTCCAATTCAACTCTACGCTTCGCTGGTCATCACAATTCCATAACAAGCTATACTCTCTCTCTCTCTCTCTCTCTCTCTCTCTCTCTCTCTCTCTCTCTCTCTCTCTCTCTCTCTCTCTCTCTCTCTCTCTCTCTCTCTCTCTCTCTCTCTTTAATATCACATGGAATCAGAAAGAAAGTAAGAATCCGTAAGAATATTGTAAAAAGAAAAGAACACTTGACTGTAGCACACTATTATGGTTTCACAATGAAGTCGATGTTATTAATTCATTATTCTATCAACACAATTCATTTTGATAAAGTAATAATAACAGTTGCGTACATAACAGCAACATAAGAAAAGATAAATTGGATATAAAAAAAAACTTATAATTTCGTGGCACAGTCTATCAATTATACAATAAACATTTAAATCATGCAAGTTATAACAAAATATTAATAAGAATACGTTCATGATATCAAGAGGGTGAAAGAAAACAGTAAGTATGATTCTCGGCTCCAAAGTATGTAGTACAACACTTCTCAGGACGGTACGAAGGCAGACCCAGGCAGACAATTTATCAAAGCTATAATAACAATATGAACATACAGGATAAAAACAAAAAATAAATAAAGATGAATAATAAAAGAAGAAAAAGAGCAAAATAATAGTATCGATTATCATAATCTGCTCCAAAGTACAACATTCTTCACTGTAGGTACGAGGGCAGAGACAGCTCAGTTTGGCGCCAGGAAATCAGTCATCCTTACAAGTTCGTGGTGAAGGGTCACGTTTTGCACCTTTCCTATATTCACATTGGAATTCCTTCGTTAACCTTCCATTATCAAATCTTATCTCTCGTCCCTTGATAAATAGAAGCTACTGGTGACTAATGGCGGTCGTTTATAGAAGAAATTAACGTTATATGCATCAGTAACCTTAATAATCGTTAAATTGGTTAAGATTCGGTTCTTTAAACACTCGATATCTCGTTAACTTTATAATATTAACACTGCAAATTCAGCCTCAGAAACTTGTTTAGATCCCCTCGAACAGTAATGCCGCTGAATTACAGAAAACATACGAGTATCTAATATTTCGTAAAAAATATTGAAAAAAAAAATTTTGGCGGCAATAACACGCCATTGGTAATTGGTATTGCCGAGGTGGTGTGACTCGCCTCATCACCCTGGTCTGGAACACTGAATCCGCGGACGAAACTGTAGCCAATCACAGAGCGAGCTGAGCCGAGGCAAGTATCGCTAACGTTAACAACAGATTACAGACGGCGAGCCTTGCACTCCTACTTATCCCGATGTTATGGTAGTGAATACCTAGTGTTTAAATGCGTCTACGGAGCTTATTTAAGTATTGGAAGCGAATGGAATAAGAACCCGAAGGTGAATCTTTGCCGTTAAGTATTCATAACGTAATGCCACTAATTGAGTGTTTAGTGTTGCGTGAGGGACAAGGAGAGTAGTTAGTACACGTAGATAATTCACTCTTGGTTATAAAGTCGAATGCGAAGTGTTAAATGGAAAATATTAGTGAAAAGTGAATAAGATTAGTCACAGAGTCGAGTGATAAGTGTTAAGTGAATGATGTAAGTGAAAAGTGAAGAACTGTTAATCACCTCGCTTCCACCTTGACACTCGCTGGGTGACGTGTGAAAAAATAATAAGGAAAATATTATAAGTGGAGTAATAATCAAGGTGGAAGAGAAAATAAAGTGTAAGTGAAGTGATATATAGATAAAGGAATAAGTGTGTGAAATAAGTGGCGGAAAGAAGGAAGAGATAGGATAAAGAGGAACAAGGATAAGAGGACTAATGAAGGGATAGCAAGTGAAGAAGAAAAGAAGAAAGAAAGAGGATGAGGTTTCGGTCACCATGAGAAGGAAAGGTTAGACACTATGCTTGGGTACTCTTGTATGTGTCAGTTATAAATATAAGCTTGAAAGAAAGGGTGTCAATAGAAGTTAATAATACATACTTGTAATTCAAATATACATAATGGAAAACTTGATAAAACGAAAAGGTGTTAAAAGTGGTTTCCAATAGTTACTAACACACCAGTAATGAAATAATGTGGTTATTATCATTATTATTATTATTATCATCATTATTGAGAGTTGTGTTAAGTGAGTGTTTATTTCTCATGCATCTATTTGTTACAGAGCAATATGTTTAAAGTACTGAATTGATGAGTACTAATGCATGTGTTATAAGTGGGGTGGTTATAGGCGTGAGGGGGCGCGGCACTACTTTGTATGGCGCGCGTGGGGTGTGCTGAGGCAGGTAGCGTGAAAGAAAACGGAGGAAGGGAAGGGAGGGGAAGGGAAGGGAAGGGAAGGGGCCGTGTGTGACTGATTTTATTCATCTATTTATTCATCTATTTATTCTTATAACGGAAGTATGTGTCAACGATTTCTTTTCTCTTACTGTAATTGTTTATCTTTATGTTTATCTACCAATCATTTGTATTTGCAATTAATATCGTTTTTTATTCATATATCTATTAATGTATTTATCCTCACCACCAAACATACATACATACATATATACAAACATACCAGGACTAATTACCTGTAACCCTTACCTTGCATGACGTTATGTTCAATGGCAATCACCTCTGTGGGTTCAACGCCGGTCTGGTTAGCGGAGAAGATCACATCCCCGACACTGACGTCCGCGCCGAACACACTCACGGGCTGGGAGGCGTTGGGAGCGGCGCGGAAGAGCACGTGGTTGGGTGATAGGGTGAGGTTGTGTCCGTGGGCGGTGTGGAGGGTTAGGTAGAGGGCTGTCTCGTGAGGCCGTCTGTCTAGGAAGCCCAGCACACGGCTCGCCACGACAGCTCCCGTACTGTCCACTGTTGATTGTTATTATTGTTGTTATTATTATTATTATTATTATTGTTATTATTATTATTATTATTTTTGTTAAAGAATAGGGAATGAGGAAACATGATATTGCGATGAAGATAAAAGAGAGAGAGAGAGAGAGAGAGAGAGAGAGAGAGAGAGAGAGAGAGAGAGAGAGAGAGAGAGAGAGAGAGAGACCTATACTTCAGTGATGTCACCTCATCAAAAATCAACTCTCAAAGATAACCCTCCCCTCCTCCCCCTCCGCCCCTCCTCCCCCTTCGACCTTGGGTTACCACAGAAGGATGGGCGGAGTGGGGCGTGGTAGAGGAGGGGGGAGGGTGATGAGAGGGGTGAGAGTGGATGGGGCTAGCAAGGTCCTCCTACCCACTCAGGAGGAAAGGGAAGGAAATCGCCTGGAAATGGAGAGAATATGTCCCACTCGCACCATCACGTTCAGAGAGAGAGAGAGAGAGAGAGAGAGAGAGAGAGAGAGAGAGAGAGAGAGAGAGAGAGAGATTTACGAGTGAGAAACAGACACACATCATCCGTTTCTTGCTCGTTATCTTGTGTAGAGAATGGAAAGAGGTCAATGTTAACAGT
>JAPQNM010000847.1:137500-145000 GCA_029783475.1 Metacarcinus magister | reverse complement strand
TGTTTTAAAGTCAAGTCAGTTTTTAGTGATGGAGAAAAAACGCTCAAAATATGACTAAAAAAAAACAACAACAGACCAAAAAATAAAGCAGCAATCTGGTACACACACACACACACACACACACACACACACACACACACACACACACACACACACACACACACACACATACATACATACATACACGTGCGCCTCTGATCTGTAAACAAATAAACAAAGCAAATTTAGCAGAAGAGGAAGGGAAAGGGGAAAAGAGAGAGAGAGAGAGAGAGAGAGAGAGAGAGAGAGAGAGAGAGAGAGAGAGAGAGAGAGAGAGAGAGAGAGAGAGAGAGAGAGAGTTGGAGGGGAGCCAGAAGGGAAAGGAGGAAAAACTTGAATCAATGTAGTGGTGGTGGTGGTGGTGGTGTAGGTGTTGCATAAGGGAGGGAAGGAGGGAAGGAGGAAAGGGAGGAAACATAGATGAGGGAAGAGGGAAGGGGGTGAGGGAGGGCGAAGAGGACATGATGAATGAACGAGAGAGAGAGAGAGAGAGAGAGAGAGAGAGAGAGAGAGAGAGAGAGAGAGAGAGAGAGAGAGAGAGAGAGAGAGAGAAAGAGAGAAAGAGAGAAAGAGAGAGAGAGGAGATAGAGAAGGAGAAACATATAGCTATTGTCTTGTTTTGAATGATCTCTACCACACACACACACACACACACACACACACACACACACACACACACACACACACACACATACACAAGTGAAGTTAAATGACCCACTTCACTGTTGGACATGTAACCTTATATCGTTAAAAAGCCTTTTCTCTACGTTGCCTCGAATTCATTATACAAAATTTCCTTTGATGTATTTCCTTTTTATTTATTCAGTTGTACGTTGTAAATAATACTTCAATGGACTAATAAAGATAATGGAGAGGCTGCACGGAGTCGAGAGAGAGAGAGAGAGAGAGAGAGAGAGAGAGAGAGAGAGAGAGAGAGAGAGAGAGAGAGAGAGAGAGAGAGAGAGAGAGAGAGAGAGAGAGAGAGAATGGTTAACCCGGAAAGTTTTGCGTTTGGTGACAAGAATAGCGAAATAGGCAAGGGATAAGAAAGAGGAGGAGGAGGAGGTAAAAGAGGAGAAGGAAAAAGGAGTAAAAATAAGAGAAGTAGGTAGAGGAAGCTTTTTTTTGAAACTTTCTGTACTCCATCGTGTAAGGAAAGCGTTCAGACTGGCCAAGGTACTCTCTCTCTCTCTCTCTCTCTCTCTCTCTCTCTCTCTCTCTCTCTCTCTCTCTCTCTCTCTCTCTCTCTCTCTCTCTCTCTCTCTCTTTTAAGCCCGTTAGCCTCTCACGCTGACACTTGCGGTTTTATCACCTCCTTCTGTTACAAGATTCTTTATAGAGGTGTCAGCACAGGGTTCAATCACCTCAGCGTCAGTCAGTCAGTCAGTAGGTGAGGTTGAAAAGGTTCTTATTATACTGCAAGACAATCGTAATATACCTCCATAAAATATCAGTATTGCTAGAGTTAATGACTGAATCGCTCTCCTTATGAGTTGTGTTAATGAGGTGGTGAATGGCTGTCATGTTATTAAGTATATGCAGTACTAGTAGAATTTGATAAGTTATTTGTTTTGTTTTTATGATTATTGTTTGCATTGAATAGTTCTTGTGTGTGTGTGTATGTGTGTTCTTGTACAGTATTCCTCATTAATTCATGCTTTTATTATTTCAGTAACTTACTCATTTCGTCTATTGCAGGTGGAGACAACAGATGTGTGTGTGTGTGTGTGTGTCGGGTGAGGGGTAGCAAGGATGGCAGGGAGTGTGTCGGGGGATCACATGGGGACTGTCGCAAGTAAGCCCGTCGGAGCCACGCCTTGACGGCAGGGCACGATGGTCTGAACCCCCACTGAGCCTTCAATGTGACCCTCCACCACCACCACCACCACCACTACCACCACCACCACCACCACCACCACCACCACCACCACCACCACCACCACCATCAGTCTTCACTCCTCGCGGGAAGGTAAGTCACATTTCTTTTGTGACTCGTAAACATTTATCAAGGGAAGGAAACTTTGCCAATGTACCTGAGTCGTGTTTGAAATGTTCTTGATACTTCGTGGGTTTCCAATGTCTATCTGTACGCTTCATATTGAGGGTTAAGTATTTTCTAGGTTCCACGAAGTATGTATTCTCCATTGATATCTTTTTAGAGGACCTGTGCAAACGTGTGTCTCCTCTATACTGGTTCCTATTTTTCTGGGGTCCGCTAAGAATGTAATCTCTTATAGTGATACATCTGTTCTGGGGCCACGCTGCTTGCTTACTCATGGTACTACCTCTCGCTGAGTAAACAACAATGGTGGCAGCGGTAGGATTAGGGATATATGTACTGTATGTCTAAGTAATTGAAGTCGTTATGCTTCCACTGTGACATAAACATAATATAGTAATGGGATATACAAACACACACATAATATTTACTTGTGCAAATGAAGGTGTGTTTCTTTTTTAATTGGAAACTTTGATAGATCGATGAGAAGTGAGGAATATTCTTCTTTTCTTCAATGGTTATCAAGAGCCAAGTTTTATTCCATCTCTCACAGCTAAGTGTACTAATTGGCCATAAACCGCTGCAATAGTTTATTTTAGATCTATTTCTTTAAGTTCATATAAATTGCTAGACTAAGGGTGAGTTTTTCGTACCCACCACTTGCTTTTTATATGACTACAATTGTTACGCAAGGGAAGGTAAAGTTGAGGGCCATTATCATTAGCAGGAGGAAAGTGTATAAAAAGTTCCAGTATTCTTTTGTCTTTAAGCTTTTACCGTGTTCGTGGAAGTGAAGATTATATGTTACTATTATACAGAAATGGTAAAGAAATAAGTGTAGGATGGCTCTGTAACGTGCCTGTAACACTGTGTACCTGTGTGATTGTGTACCTGTGTGATTGTGTACCTGTATAATTATGGAGTACCTGTAAATTGCATACCTGTACAACTATTACTAATGATAACAAAAAGCAGATTACACACATACACACACACACACAGGCTGTGTTGGGTGAGGTGAGGAAGCGTTAATGAACACACTCACGTACACACTCACGTACACACACACACGTACATACTCACCCAGGGCGTCGGGGGGTTGGTGGTGGGGCAGCGCCAAAGCTTGGGTGAACACTAGGGTCACCAACAGCACCCGGCAGCCTCCTCCCAGGGTCATGGTGGTGGTGGTGGTGGTGCTGTGGGGGGAAGGGGGAGATAGATAGATAAATAGATGAAAAGAAAGTGAGGGAGATAAAAATATGTGTTGTACGTAATTGCCTAGAGAATAATTAGTTTTTTATTGATATTTTCACTGATTGCTATTATTATTATTATTATTATTATTATTATTATTATTATTATTATTATTATTATTATTATTATCATCATCATTATCATTATCTTTTTCATTATTTTTGGCCCATGTATTTATTTTCTCCGTCCACTTAGTTAACGAGAGTAAAAAAAAAAGAAAAGAAAAGATAATGTTTGTAAAAAAAAAGTTATTTCTTCCCTCACTCCTTATCAGTTTTTCACTCAATTCTTTATTCAGCCTCTCTCTCTCCTTCCCTCCCTCCCTTCCTCCCTCTCTCTTCTTTTCCCTCCCTCCCTCCTTCCCTCCCTCCCTCTCCTCTCCAAGTATCTCAACTTGCCATTCTTCATTCTCTTCACTCTCCTTTCCTTCATTATTTACGAAAGTGGAGGCGTAGGAGAGGGATGGAGGAGGGAGGAGGTGGAGGAGGAAATGACTTACCCTCCCTCCCCTCCAACCCCCCCCCGTTCTGCATCATTGCCTCCCTATCTCTCAGGAGGGAAACAAAAATAGTTTAGAAGGGAAAATACTACAGTAATTAAGGTATTATTTTATTTATAGTTGGTAACACTTCCTTTGAGGGGAAAATAAAACAAGGAGGAAAAATATGAAGTTTCCTCTTATATATATATCTGTTTGGAAAGTGTGCATATACCTCTCCTCTTTGTCCTCTTGAATGCAGTAATATTTCTCTTTTGCTCTCTCTCTCTCTCTCTCTCTCTCTCTCTCTCTCTCTCTCTCTCTCTCTCTCTCTCTCTCTCTCTCTCTCTCTCTCTCTCTCTCTCTCTCTCTCTCTCTCTCTCTCTCTCTCCAGTAACAATGGGTCCTCTATTTTTTTCTACTCCATCCGTTGTGTATATATTTTTTTTCTTTCTTTCTCTCCTTTATTACTCTGATCCGTTCCAATTGAGGTCGAGAGAGAGAGAGAGAGAGAGAGAGAGAGAGAGAGAGAGAGAGAGAGAGAGAGAGAGAGAGAGAGAGAGAGAGAGAGAGAGAGAGAGAGGAGACACAAAAGAGAATAAAGCTAGTGTGTAACTGTTCACTTTTCCTCTGTCTGTCTCTCTCACTCACTGACACACACACACTCTTTCTCTCTCTCTCTCTCTCTCTCTCTCTCTCTCTCTCTCTCTCTCTCTCTCTCTCTCTCTCTCTCTCTCTCTCTCTCTCTCTCTCTCTCTCTCTCTTCACCGGTTATCATTATTCAAAGATTCACAGGGCTTATTGAGTTCATGTGATATTTTGCAGGTAGCAGGAGGAGGAGGAGGAGGAGGAGGAGGAGGAGGAGGAGGAGGAGGAGGAGGAGGAGGAGGAGGAGGAGGAGGACGAAAAATGATTTGTTACTTTGTGAGATGAAGAGGATTTCAAAGATTTATTTATCAGTGAGTGAGTGAGTGAGTGAGTGAGTGAGTGAAAGATCGAATACAATTGAGTGAAGAGTATAAGCCTGAATTGAAATGTAGATAGATAGATAGATAGATAGATAGATAGATAGATCAATAGATAAATACCTATGATCAAATATTAAATGCGTGTTTTAAAATGGCTTTGTTTGACCTAATTGGCACAGAATTAGGAAAATAAAAGGATTATATAACCCTTCTCTCTCTCTCTCTCTCTCCTCTCTCTCTCTCTCTCTCTCTCTCTGTCCATCACTTCCAATTACTATCATTAAACCATCCTTGTGTGTGTGTGTGAGAGAGAGAGAGAGAGAGAGAGAGAGAGAGAGAGAGAGAGAGAGAGAGAGAGAGAGAGAGAGAGAGAGAGAGAGAGAGAGAGAGAGAGAGAGAGAGAGAGAGAGTAATGAAGTTGCATTATCTCATTATAAGACTTGGTACGTTTAAATACTTTCTTTCTTTACACTTTCTTTTTTTTCCCCTTTTTTCCTCTTGTTCTCTCCTTGTCCTGTCTATTTATTTTCCTCTTTTGGCTGGTGGTGGTGGTGGTGGTGGTGGTGGTGGTGGTGGTGGTGGTGGTGGTGGTGGTGGTGGTGGTGGACAAGCAGACAATAATATAAGTAAACAAAATAAAACAAACAAATAAGATAACATGATTAGCTTAATTATTATCATTATTATTATTATTATTATTTTTTTACACCACCACCACCACCACCACTACAATTATATATTTTTTGTCCTTTTTCTGAACAAACTTAAGTAATCTGCGCTTTTTTCTCTCTCTTTTTCAATTTTTTTTATCTCATTCTTTCTTTCTCTTCATCACCCTTCTTTTCCCTCTCCTTCTGCCTCTGCTCTTCATTCTCTCTCCTATTTCTTTTCCTTTCTTCCATCTTTCCTTCCTTCATTCTTTCACACTCCATTTCCCGGTCAGTGTACCCACATTTGTCTCTCTTCCCCTCTTCTCTCTCTCTCTCTCTCTCTCTCTCTCTCTCTCTCTCTCTCTCTCTCTCTCTCTCTCTCTCTCTCTCTCTCTCTCTCTCTCTCTCTCTCTCTCGCGCTCTTCCTTCTCCTATATTCAGCCTATCGAAAGGGAGGAGGCGAGGTGATCTGATAGAAGTATTTAAAATGTTTAAAAGAATTAATAACATCAATCAATCACAGTCAATCAATCAAATAGTAACAAGAAGACGAAACAATTGCAAGATAATCGGTAAATAGTTCTTGACAAATGAAGCCAAACGATTAATCTCCAACCGGGTCGTTAACATCTGGAATTGTCTGCCTTCTAGCGTTACATTTTTCAAGAACAGACTAGACTTTGACTCCAATCCTCAACTGAAATATTATTCGTTATCGTAAAAAGAAATTTGATATCGTTATGTGAATATATCTATGAAATGTTACTTTTTTTTATATATTGTGTTGCAGGTGGTCTGGCACGGCATGTTATCGTCTGGGTAGTAGTAGTAGTAGTAGTAGTAGTAGTAGTAGTAGTAGTGATAGTCCTTATCTTACTCATATAAAAGAATTTCCATGTAGTTACGTTTTTTATCATGCTGCATTGAACCTTGTGGTACGCCACTTTTTACGTTTAACCATTGAGAGGAGACACCGTTTAAGACTACTCTCTGCTTACGTTCAGAGAGCCAGTCCAGAAGCCAATTGTAAATGCTACCAGAGATACCATGAGTCATTAGTTTATTAAGCAATCGTTGATGAGGTACTTTATCAAAGGCCTTTTGAAAATCCAGATATATGACATCTACTGCTCTGCTTTCATCGTACGCGTCAAAAACATTGTGGAGGAGGAGGAGGAGGAGGAGGAGGTTAAAAAATAAATAGAGATAGATAGATAAACAGACAGACGTTAACAAAACACACACACACACACACACACACTGACTGACTGACTGACTGACTAAATATATAAGTGAATGAACTAATCAATTAATCAATTAGTAAATTAGTAAATAAAAAAAAATGCAATACTAAAATACACGGTACATTTCTTTTAGGAAAGTAATTGAAAAGTCATATGAGTAAACAGACTTTTCTTGTCATTATAATTCTTCCTTTGCGTGTATAGTCTTCCTTAAGTCCTCTAGGGATATCATAAGGTCCTTCCAAGTGGGTTTAATCTTCACGTGTTTGTCTACGTGTGTTGGAGATCCCACGTTGGATTCGTCGTCACTTTCACTTGCTGGTGAGCCTTGTAATTGCTTGCTAGTATGGGCATCTTTCAGCCATTCAAGTCTTTGTAGTTCATATAGGCACTGGTCGTGGTGCCATTCCAATTCCTGGTGGCGAGTCTCGAGTGTCTGATACTCGAGTCGCTGTGTCGCTGCAGTCACCTTCCACTGATCTGAGATACTCTGGACCATAGTGGCAGCTTCATCCATGCGGTTCTGGACCAAGTTCAACCGTCTGTTCAAGTTGACACCCCGGTCCAGTTCCTTCTTTAGCTCTGTTGCCAAAGCTTCCTTCTCCTTCAGAACAACCCGAAGGTCGTCCTTGTTGTTCTTCAGCAGACCTTGCAGTGCTGCGTGCTGTTGACGCACACTGCTAAGCTCTGACACAACCTTCGTGTGGTCATTAACCACAAGGTCATGATTTTTCTTCAACCCCTGCCAGTCTGCCAGCAAGACTTTATGGTCCTGCAGCAGACCGTAGTGGTCTTCCAGTAGGACCTGGTGGTCCCTAATCAAAAGATCTTGATTCTTCTTCAAGACCTTACGGCCTGACAGCAAGAC
>JAPQNM010000847.1:125000-132500 GCA_029783475.1 Metacarcinus magister | reverse complement strand
GTTATTTATTTTTGGGTTCAGACACATGTGACTTATTAGTTTTCAATTTGTTTTTTTTCTTAACTATTTATTATTATTATTATTATTATTATCATCATCATTTCTATTATTTCTTTCTATTCCATTCTTGTCTTTCTATTATTAGACTGACATCATTTATTATTTATTATTTTCTTTATACGACATGAATACGAGACTGACAATAACTTAGAGAAAGAAGAAGAAAAAAAAAAACTATATTTGCAAGGCTCGTTATAAAAAAAAAGTATAATATAATGTATAAAAAATGTATAAGTACAATGTAATATATAACGAAGTATATGTACAAAGAGAGGGCTAAGTTACCCTCTCTACCCCTACATTAGTTACCCAAAACCACACTAACAGGCAGAGTAAACAGATAACACACAGGTGAGGTCAGGTTACTTGGCTGAGTGTGCAAGGTGTTAATGGGATTCGAACTGAGGGTCTCGGGTACACCAGGCAAGCGGTGTAGTCACTCAGCCAACTACTTCCTAGATGTTAGTGATGTCCCTTGATGGTGTAATACGAGGCGTCTCATGCGTCAGGTTACGAGAGAGAGAGAGAGAGAGAGAGAGAGAGAGAGAGAGAGAGAGAGAGAGAGAGAGAGAGAGAGAGAGAGAGAGAGAGAGGTAACAGTGACTATTATTACCAAAGCTGCGTAAATTGACCTAAATAATGCATGGCTGATTTTCTTTTTTTAATATTTATGATGCTGTTGGGTTTTTGCTGTCACACACACGCCCACACCCACGCCCACACACACACACACACACACACACACACACACACAACACACACACACACACACACACACACACACACACACACAGCCTCCCCGCCCTTCACAACATTCTCCACAGGTGCAACACTTTCCACCACTACCACTACCACCACCACTACTACTACTACTACTACTACTACTACTACAACCACTACTACCTACCACAGCAGCCAAGTAGGTGATTACAGCCCCTCACTACCTGTAATTATCGATACCTGCCCACAAAAACCCACTAATTATTGGAAAAACACACACACACATTCACTTTAAACATATATACTACTCAAACATGGTGTGTGTGTGTGTGTGTGTGTGTGTGTGTGTGTGTGTGTGTGTGTGTGTGTGTGGGTGTGGGTGAAAAAAAAAGAGAGACAGAGAGAGGGAGAGGGAAAAAGATAGAGAAAGAAAGAGAGAGATGTCATGAAGGAAGATGGATGGAGGAGAGTGTCTACAACGGAGGGAAGGAAGGAAGGAAGGGAGAGAAAGACGGAGATAAGAGGGTAAGGCTTAGGGCGGGAGGGAGATAGGGAAGGAGGGAGGGAGGGAGATAGGGAAGGAGGGAAGGAGGGAGGGAGATAGGAAATGAAGGAAGGAGAAGTTTCGGGCTCTGGCGGAAGGGAGAGAAAGGTAGACGAGAGAGAGAGAGAGAGAGAGAGAGAGAGAGAGAGAGAGAGAGAGAGAGAGAGAGAGAGAGAGAGAGAGAGAGAGACACACAAATATATAACTACTGAGATTGGAAATGTATGTTTTTTCTCTCTCCTCTTCGTCATCAGAGTTGGAAGAAGAATATTATCAGAAGTGAAGTGTAATTAAGATACAACTTCCCTCCTTCTCTCCCTCTTTACCTCCCTCCCTCCCTCCCTCCCTCCCTCCCTCCCTCTCTCTGCCATGTAAATAAAAAAGTAGAAATAGTTGATGATGTGCAGTTAGTTTTTTCTCGAAGACTGGACTCTAGTTAAACCCTGTGTGTGTGTGTGTGTGTGTGTGTGTGTGTGTGTGTGTGTGTGTGTGTGTGTGTGTGTGTGTGTGTGTGTGTGTGTGTTACGGGGCTTTCGTGGAACTTGTCTTTTATTTGATTTATTTTTTCTATATTGCAACTTTTTTTTTCTCTCTCTCTCTCTCTCTCTCTCTCTCTCTCTCTCTCTCTCTCTCTCTCTCTCTCTCTCTCTCTCTCTCTCTCTCTCTCTCTCTTTCGCTCACTACCATATGTGCTGCTCTTCTATTTTTTTTTATTTCATTATTATTTTTTTTGTCTTGAAATTTTTGACTTCATGTGGAGTTTAATTATTTTTTTCTATTTCACTTTAGCTCTGTTTTTGATCTTGTTTTAGCTTATTTCTTTGTTTCCCTGTTTCATGGGTTTTTCTTCCTTCCTTCCTTCCTTCCTTCCTTCCTTCCTTCCTTCCTTCCTTCCTTCCTTCCTTCCTTCCTTCCTCTCTCTCTTCCCTCCCTCCTTTCCTTCCTTTCCTTCCTTCCCTCTTGGCATACACCCACTCACCCACCACTCACCCACCCACCCACCCAATCACCCACTCACCCACTCACCCATCACCCATCACTCACCCAATCACCCACTCACCCATTCACCCATTCACCCACTCATCCAAGCATAGAGAGATTCATCATCAGTTTGCCAGACACGGAAGCCTTACAAGGTAGACAGGAATCCCCAATCTGGACAGAATTCCTGGTATGGGATGGTCAAGAGTGGTCTGGGATTAATGTGTTCTCTAGACGTGGAGTTCTGATTGCCTAACATGGGAGGGAAGGAGGTGGAGGAGGTGTAAATGGAGTGTGGTGGTGATGCTGATTTGGTAGGAGTGAGAGAACGGGGTGTAGGTTAGGTTAGGTTAGGTTAGGTTAGGTTAGGTTAGGTTAGGTTAGGTTAGGTTAGTTTAGGTTAGGTTAGGTTAGGTTAAGTTAGGTTAGGTTAGGTTAAGTTAGGTTAGGTTAGGTTAGGTTAAGTTAGGTTAGGTTAGGTTAGGTTAGGTTAAGTTAGGTTAGGTTCTCTAGTTTGTATAGTATGGTGAAGGGGTAATGAAGGGAAGGAAGGAAAGAGACTGGGAGAGTGATGGAGGTGGAGTGGGGTGATGTGCTGTACTTTAGAAGGGGTGACTATAATACAGTGTGAGATAAAGGGGTGTGTAGGGATAGTGAAGGGGTAATGAAGGGATGGGAGGGTGATGGGTTAGGATGACGTAGAACAATAAGGGGTGAAAAGATGTGGTTTTATAAGAGGTAGGGTCAAAGGGTGGTAAGGGAGTGTAAAGGGGGTGTAGGTAGGGGAGTTAAAAGGGGGTGATGAGGGGTTGGTAGGGGGTTGGTAGGGGTAGGGGAAGGGAGGAGGTGGGGTCAACGAGGTGTATTTTAGGAAGGTAAGAGTGAAGAGAGGTATAATCAAACCAATTACTGTCAAGGGGTGATGGGGTGGAAGGGAGGGAAAGGGGGGGAAGGGTGGAGGGGGGGTGAGGGGGGGAGGGGTTAAGATTATTCTGCGGCCTCTCAGGAGTGGAAAAGTGCGGAGTAAATGATGCCCAGATGTGTAACTGTGTGTCACTCACCTACACACACACACACACACACACACACACACACACACACACACACACACACACACACACACACCTTTAAATTTTAAGTTAGCGCTCCCCTTTGACCCTTAGACACCCTCCCTTTAATTAATCCTCTCCCTTTAATCGATCCTCTCTCCCTTTAATATAACGCATCCTTCACTGTCATCCTATAATCCTTACGCCCATTACTTGTACCATCACTTCACTAATTCCTTTCTCCCTTATAACTCCCTTAAGTGATCTATGACTGTACTTACACCCTTACACTTATGCCACTTTAATCCTCACCCTTTAACATACACACTTACATACGCCCCTTATCCCACGCCCCTTTAATAAACGCCCTTTTTCTTACGCCCCTTAACCCTTACTCACGCCCATTTAACTTCACTTGCTCTTCCATTTTTTCTCGTAATTATATGTGGAGTTGAAAGTTATTTTTCTTCTTTCGTTTTCACTCATTTTATATATATGTATTTTTTTTTCTTTTTTTTTCTGAGAGAGATTTATAAGTGACTCTGGAAAGGACATGACACTGTTCTCCACTCTTATTGTCACTACCTCCTCTTCTTCTTCCTCTTCTTCTTCCTCCTCCTCCTCCTTCTCCTTCTCCTCCTCCTCCTCCTCTTCTTCTGTCTACACGTGCTGTCAGTGGTTGGCCAAAGATGTCAGAAGGAAGAAAAAACCTACGGGTATACTCTCTCTCTCTCTCTCTCTCTCTCTCTCTCTCTCTCTCTCTCTCTCTCTCTCTCTCTCTCTCTCTCTCTCTCTCTCTCTTTCCTTTTTATCTGAATCGCTTTCAATGAGCTGTCATGACGGGAATAAGAGATAGAGAGAGAAAGAGAGAGAGAGAGAGAGAGAGAGAGAGAGAGAGAGAGAGAGAGAGAGAGAGAGAGAGAGAGAGAGAGAGAGAGAGAGAGAGAGAATAAGATCTTCCTTTTCTATTCCTTCCAAGCGGATTGACAACACTTGGAAGGACAGGATCATACCTTTATCTTGCTCTATTTTGGGAACCTGTGTGTGTGTGTGTGTGTGTGTGTGTGTGTGTGTGTGTGTGTGTGTGTGTGTGTGTGTGTGTGTGTGTGTGTATGGATTTTGCGTCCTATGTATGTAAATATCTGTGCAAGCAGCTTTTTGTCTTTTTCATATGTATGCATGTATGTATGTATGTATGTGTATACGTGTATGTATATAAGTTTGTGTATGTGTATATGTATGTGTTTATTTATCTAGGTAGAAATAAGTGTGTTTGTTTGTATAGTTTTTTTATTTATTTATTTATTTATTTTTTGTTAATTTTGTGGATATTGCTGCAGTTAGTGAGTTGTTTCCTCCTTCCTCCCTCCTCCCTCCCTCCCTCTCCTCTCCCTCCCTTCCTTCCTTTCCCTCATTACAGTCCGCCCGTTTCATACAAGTACAGTAACAGCGTCATGAAAGCTTCACCCCAAACACTACAACATTCTACTTAACGATCCGGCACCAAGTTTGGGTACAACACTAACGACTCTTAATACCACACAACTACCTACCTACCTCTACCTTTCTTTCTCTCTCTCTCTCTCTCTCTCTCTCTCTCTCTCTCTCTCTCTCTCTCTGTACTGTGTTTGTGTGTTTGGTTGTACATGTGTGAAGGGAGGAGTGAATGGAAGAGTGAAGGGCAGTGAATGGAAGAGTGAAGGGCAGTGAAGGGCTGTGAATGGTGGAGTGAATAGCAGTGAAGGGAAGTGAAGGGAGGAGTGAAGGGAAGTCTACTCTGATACTGAAGGGGAAATGAGAAGCTGATCGTGTCTTGTGAAGGGAAGTGAAGAAGAGAGAGAGAGAGAGAGAGAGAGAGAGAGAGAGAGAGAGAGAGAGAGAGAGAGAGAGAGAGAGAGAGAGAGAGAGAGAGAGAGAGAGAGAGAGAGTGAGAGTGTGACAGTTTTATATCTTATCTTTATCTTACTCTCATACATCTCTACAGCCCTCACTTTCCTTCTAATCAATCAACAACTCTTTCTTTCTCTCATCATCTTTATCTTAAAAAATTTATCACACTTGAAAACTCCAAAAAAAGATGACGAAAGAAAGAAAAAGGTTAAGAGTACTCAAAAATCCCAAAGTTTCAAGAATCCTGTTTAAAATGAAAAAGTTTAAAATGAAACAAGAGAAGATAGCTTGTTTCAGAATGTTTCAGTGTTTATCTACCTACTTAGCTATCTAATTACTTATACATTCTAATTACCATACCCATCTACCTAGCTACTCATATCCTAATAGCCTTACCTACCTACCTAACCTAACCTAACCTAACCTAACCTAACCTAACCTAACCTAACCTAACCTAACCTAACCTAACCTAACCTAACCATACCTAGCACTCAACCTAAAGCCTACCTACCTAACCTAACCTAACCTAACCAAACCTAACCTAACCTAACCTAACCTACTAACCTAACCTAACCTAACCTAACCTAACCTAACCTAACCTAACGTAGCCTAACCTAACCTAGCCTAACCTAACCTAACCTAACCTACCTAACCTAACCTAACCTAACCTAACCTAACCTAACCTAACCTAACCTAACCTAACCTAACCTAGCCTTACCTACCTACCTATCTACTTAAATATCCCAGTTACCTTACCTATCTACTTACCTATATATCCTAATTGTCTTACCTACTTACCTATCTACTTATCTACCTATACACCTTCTACCTGTCTACCTTCCTGTCTTCCTATCACCTGTTCCCTGAAGCGTCTGTTTAACCTGTCCGTCTGATTGGCTGCTTACACCTCTATGTCAAGGAGGAGAGAGAGAGAGAGAGAGAGAGAGAGAGAGAGAGAGAGAGAGAGAGAGAGAGAGAGAGAGAGAGAGAGAGAGAGAGAGAAGAGGAAAAGAGGGTGAGGGGTAGCTTCATTAGGAGTAATTTGATCTCTCTCTCTCTCTCTCTCTCTCTCTCTCTCTCTCTCTCTCTCTCTCTCTCTCTCTCTCTCTCTCTCTCTCTCTCTCTCTCTCTCTAATAAGCTGTTTTTAAAATATATCCACAGTTTTTTTATATATATTTTCACTCACTATATTTTTCTTCCTCTATCTTTCTAGGTCTTTAGTGTGTGTGTGTGTGTGTGTGTGTGTGTGTGTGTGTGTGTGTGTGTGTGTGTGTGTGTGTGTGTGTGTGTGTGTGTGTGTGTTTATGTATTTATTTATCTATACAGGAAAAATAGGATAAAATAGTAACGATAATTATATAAGAAAAACAAGAAACACACACACACACACACACACACACACACACACACACACACACACACACACACACACACACACACACACACACACACACACACAGCATTATTTGGCAGGACAACACAAGACTGGAAAAAGTGAGAGGGACGTGACCTTGCATAGAGGAGAGGGAGAGAGAGAGGAGAGAGGGAGAGAGAGAGGGAGAGGGAGAGGGAGATAGATAGTGGGTGAGTGGGTAAGAGTGGGTGTGTGGGTGGGAGCTGAGGATGCTGTTTTTGGGACTCTCTCTCTCTCTCTCTCTCTCTCTCTCTCTCTCTCTCTCTCTCTCTCTCTCTCTCTCTCTCTCTCTCTCTAAGTTTTTACATCAGTATTGTGTTTGACTTATGTAATATTTTTGAAAGTAGTTGTGGTAATAGAAGAAGTAGTAATAGTAGTAGTAGTAGTAGTAGTAGTAGTAGTAGTAGTAGTAGTAGTAGTAGTAGTAGTAGTAGTAGTAGTAGTTGTTGTTGTTGTTGTTTAATACAGCTGGAGAGAATTAGGCGGTAACTATAGCAAAGTTTTAGTCACACACACACACACACACACACACACACACACACACACACACACACACACACACACACACAGTACTCACCTAGGTCAACAAGCAGGGGACGCGCGGCTCACGACTACACACACACACACACACACACACACACACACACACACACAAACTCTTCCTAACCTACCCTCAGCACTCCTTCAGCAGATAACTCAAATGACAGGCCGTGGGTGCGTGATTGCGTGAGTGCGTGAGTGCGTGAGTAAGAGTTAAGTGCGTGGCGCGGGAGTGGAGATACTGAGTTATAGGTAGGTAGGTCTAGTAGCGTGCGTGCGTGTGTGAGGGCGGCGGGCGGCG